>JAWMRA010000162.1:9841575-9962088 GCA_035584735.1 Pseudotriccus pelzelni | reverse complement strand
TAGAATAGAATAGAATAGAATAGAATAGAATAGAATAGAATAGAATAGAATAGAATAGAATAGAATTAGAATAGAATAGAATTAGAATAGAATAGAAATGATTGCAAGTGACCCAGGAGGATTCACTTCTTACTACACATCTTTCAGTATATTAATGTTTTGCTGTTTATCTTTAGGCAGTGAAAAGGGGAGATAACATCTATTGTATAATGATTCCCATGTTTTGCCCTTTATATTATAAATTTAAACTTTTAAAGTAGTTATATCTCTATTAATGTTCAGAAAAGCAATAAACAAAATATCAATTATCAAAAGGGCTTTGTCTCTTCTTACAACCGAGGCATTGTCAAGGAAGTGAGGCATGAAACAGGAATTGTCAGCTTTAGTTGTCTGTGAATGTGAATAGGATGAATATATTTAAATTAAAGTCTTGAAACATAACTTCAGGCAATATGTGATGGACTTCTTTAGCTTTGTGTTGCCAATGGCCATGAAAAGAGGCTAAGGGAGCTGATTTTACTGATCTTATTCTTGCCTTGAAGGTCTGACACAATATTCCATCTGTCATGGCTTTGATTTTTCTCTTTGGAAATTGACTTTCACAATGTTATCATTGTAAGTTACAAATAAGGTTTACATAGCTAATGGAAAGCCCATTATTCAGGTAGGGCCACAGGCCCAAAAGAACAGCCCAATAATACATTTTAGCAACTGAGAACCTGAGTCAAGAAATGGATGCTGTAATAAAGATTAAATGCAAGTGATGCTTTCTAGCTAAGTTTCAGTTTAGTGTAAACTACACAGACACAGTTTGAAGACCAGATGGAGGTGATATATGAAGATTGTCTGTCTGAAGCAAAGGTAGTGAAATCTGTGGCTGGACAAATGGAATTAGTTCTGTTAAGACCTAGGAATTTATAGACAGTGAAAATGAGGTAGTCAGCTGTCATAAACAAAACAAAGAAGAAATTCCTGATCTAACATCAGGACAAGGGACAACACTAGGAAACAAACAACTACACAAGAACGTGGTGTCCCAAATAGCAAAACTGAAGATTCGATCAAATCTTACATGGCTGCAGTTGCTTGCATTGCCTGTACAGTTAATTTAGCATGTGTGGTAGCTGTTGTTAATACTCACCAGTATTAATTGCCATATGTGACACATGCCATGGTGACATCATGTGGCAAAATATTTCTAGCCAGTTTTATTTGTTAGAATAAGGCATTCAGCAGCCCAACCATAAGACACACATAGATCCAACTCTCCTTTAATTAGTGCTTTATTTTTAAACATTTTTTAATGTCCATAGAGTCTGATTTAGAGTTTTAAAACCAGACACCACCTGAAGCCTCTTAGGGACATGGAGGGGGAGCAGGGGGCGAACCTACAAGAAACAGCTGAGAGGAAGCTGAGTGCTTCCCATGAGTCCCCTCACCACAGACTGTCTGACAGCTGGAAATTTCTGAAAACTACAGGATAAAGTTCATCCACTGTCATCAAAACCTCATGCTGGACGGTAAGATGGATCTCAAAGTTTAGTGAGTGATGAGGGGGCACAGATGCAGAGGGGTAGAGAGGACATTTTGCCCTCTCTAGTTGCTCTTTCAGCTGCTGCATCTCAGTATCTTCATAGATGCTGGCTTCATAGAAATCCCATTTCCATGGTGATCCAGAAGGTACATGCATTTTTCTTTATGTTCTCAGTGTCATGGCAATTTTTATTAATGTGTCATTTTCACTAATAACAACAACAAATAAAAGTATCAAATTCAGTATCAAATAGGAGAATTGGTACTAACTTAGAAGTTTTGAGGAAATATTGATTTTTAGCATGTTAGGACCTTCTACTTTTTTTTTAAACTGAACTCTCCTCGTTTCAATTGTTTTGTGGCACACTTGAAGAGAAAGCTGAATGTTAGTACTAATATATGCTTTTAAATTCCAGCTCTGTATAGTTTTGAAATACATTTGAATCATGTGCAACAAATTATACAAAATATCATTATCAGTGTATTGGAATAGCTAATTTGGTATTCCATTTCTACATGACTTTTGGTTGCTACTCTGCTGTTTCAGTAGTGAAGGTGTGTCTATGCAGAAGCAGTGCCCATACACATGTATTTTCCAACAGTATTTGGGAGAACATTTCTGTTTAGACATACCTTAGACACTGTAGCTCCTTACAAATATGATAGAATAAAATTGGTACCTTTTTACATAGTCAAAAACCTTAAGACATCTAGTGGTAGGCAGAGTAATACAGATTTTATCAAGATTAGTTCTAGAAAAGCAATTTGGAAATTTTGGCTATTTTTACTTGTTCTTTAATTTTGCACCTCTTAGGGAAACTTTAGAGGGCAACGTTCAAACAGTTACAATGTTCTATTGCAATTTCCAAACACTATCAATTGTCTCACTTCTGTGGAGTTTTGCTTGCAGGGCAAAGCAATAAAAACAAAGGATTTTTTAAAAGAACAGGAACTGGTTGGTATGGTTAGTTACTTGCTTACGAAACAGGACAAGTAAAGGATAATCATTCTCAATAAGCATTGCACATTTTTGAAACTTTTGGCAATTACCTTGGGACGTGCATTGTAACCTGTCGTCAGATGTCTCCTCAGATCACATTGTTCTGTAATCCAATGAGCTAAGACAGGTGCAACTAGTTATGACACTTTAAGGAAATGTTAAAAAATGCATCTGCCTAAGGGCTGGACTTTTATAGTTTCTAGAGAAAAACAAAGCAACTTTGAAGAACTCAAGACTTTGGAAAATTAACCAGAAGCTGAGACTAAAAGAATAAAGAAAATGAAAAAACACATGGTGCTGCTGATTATAATTTGCTATGCATACTGCAAGAAAAAAAATATTGATAAGGTTAGTCAGCAAGATGTCCAGCATGTTCAGGAATTATATATGGATGGCTGTAATGCATGATCTCCCTGTAACAGAGAGAACTGTATAATAGCAGATCTTACATACTAATCATGCTATAGACATAATATTATTTGATTAGAGCAAGTGCCAATGTAGTCAGGCTTGCTGATGTCCAGCAGTGGGAAATGCACGCTTCAGAAAAAATGGGAAGCCTTTATAAAGCCTTGACTGCAGAGGGTTATTATTTGAGACAAATAACACCTCCTGACCTGAGGCAGAATTCACGTTATGACCTAACCCCAAAAGCAAAGCATTTAATAGTTCTGTATTCTCTAGGAAATACTCCATTGCCAAGTGTCTCATCTGTCCTTTGGCCTCTACCAAATCCCTTGTCTCAATGATATATTGTGATAGCAAGCTTCACACAAAGTTATGTGTCACTGTTTTATCGTGCCTGCCTTAAGTTTGTTTCTTGATATGTCTACAAGGTATCACACTTGATTGCAGTTCTTTAAACATTACATTTATTATGTAATAATTAGATTTTGCCTTCCTCTCAAACTAGGGAATACTGGTCAGTGCAGTCACCACTAATATTCTCATTTTGTGGAACATTTTTGATGGGCAATATCTGTCAAAGGAGAACACTTGCAGAATTCTGTGAAAAAATTTCTTGTCCTTTTTTGTAGACAATAGGTCAAATGTGAAATCAGAATTCTCTATAAAATTTTCACAGAGAAAATACTGAAAATGTTCAAATTTGCCAAATTAAGCAACATAAATTATAATGTGCTTTTTCTATACCCAAACTAACATTAATTAAAAGTTGACTTCAAGTCCTTTGACTGTCAAACTGTACATGTGCATTATAGCATAACATTTTATATATCTGTCAATGAGAATTTTATCTCGTTATTTTTAAGGTTATGCTGTGGTTTTAATTTAGCCATATTGACAAAGTAGATGAGGATTTTATTGTATAATTTGGTATCTTAGAAGCACAATATCTAGTCTAGCAATCAGGATGTTGCCTAGACAGGGGAGTGAAATGGTGCTCTTTGTAGACTGTTAATCCCAGCTATTTTAAATGTCTTTCATAACATGTATGGAATCACATTCATTTCTTTCCACAGAAGAAAAAAGGCACTGACTAGTTTTGTCAGATGCCAAAGTTTTAGAAGCCAGAGTGATAGAGGTGAACCACATTCTTAAACACCAGGACTTCTGTTGCAGATGTGACTGTACATCTGTGTTCCCCTTTTTGACTAGCCTTCCAAAGAGACTTTTCTAACAGGTAAAAAGAGCAAATGTTCTAATGAAATATTAAATTCATTCTGTTGTGATTTGTTTGTCTTGTGAGAAATTAGTTTATGGCCTAAATGATACCTGTAGTCAGCAAAATTTCCCCCATTAGCAGCAAAGTAGGCATTTAATAATAAAAAAGTGAAATGAAAAATCATCCAATCTACATTAATGTAACATAATTGAGATAATAAATTTCAGCTAACTGATACATTCTGGCCATTGAAGAGCTGTTCTTTAAGGGTAATAAGAACAAAAATCTCTAAGTAAAGTTAATGAAAGGTTATGCATCATAGGACATATTATTAGTGCAAGAATGCCTGTGCTGTGCAGCATTAAAGGGAAGACCCACCAGACTGTAAAGTCATGATGGTATTGAGCAGGGTGGTAGCCATAAAAAAAAAAAAAAAAAAGAAACGTGGAGAATTCTTTTTGCCCTAAATCCATTCTCTCTCCCACACTTCCACGGCTCTTGCTGATAGCCTTCTGGTTGTACACTCAGCTAAACCCTCTCCTACAAGTCTTAGAGTATTTCATGTCTGTTGAATGATAGATGAGTGGAATTTTAGAAAAAGGGTCTGCCATTTAAATGAAGTTATGCAAATGTTAGGTTAGCTCTAAGGACTCAACATTACTTTGACAAGGATTGGGGAATCACTGGGTTTGTATTTTCTGTGTTAAGTAAAGGCTATATTTCTGAACCTTTAGCCTATTTTGGGTTTTCAGTAAGAAAAGACTGTTTTCTTATCTCATCTTCTGATGTTGTGGTAGGGGTATGATTGTAAAGCTTAAAGAAAGCTGTCTGTCCATAGCGATTAATGTCAAATTTGCCATGTGCCATTTTGAAGTCAGATCTTATTTCACTTCAGAATTCAAGGATTTCTAACTTATTTTGATCCATAATGAATTACTAAAGAATTTAAAATAAACATAAAAATTTAGAGAAAAAACACAGGAAGGAGTATTTTATATATATGTGTTGGTACAGATATATGTGTATATATACATTTCTCTTCTCCCTCTCTCCCCTCCCAGTCATTTTGGACATAAGTTAACTCAGTTTCAACCAGCATTAAAGTTCAAGTATAGATAGAAAGCACTATTATAGTGCTTTCTAGTATGTATTATGCCATCTGGGGCTAAGGCAGGAATATACAGTACTATTACACCTGCCTAGATCTTGCCCACCTCTTTAACCATCTCTCTATTTAGGAAGCAGGCCTTGAATAACCCTAGATATAAAATGTTAATAGTTCTTAATAAAGTACTTAAAATAGTTCTTAAAAGTACTTACAATAGTTCTTAATAAAGTTGGATTCACCTACACTTAAAGCCTGAAACTGATACAGAATAAGCAGCAGTCTCTGTAAATGCCAAATTCCAGAGCTTATGCAAAAGATTTAGACTAGAAGCAGTATTTTGGCTATAGAGTCTCTAAAAAGACTAGAGGTAAGTTCAAAGCAGACTTTGGAGATAAGGAGATGGTGGTGCTCCTGCATTTTCCTTCAAAAGTTGTGAGAATCTCTTAGCAAAACTAACATAAACCCAAAGCAATTAATTCCCATCAGTTCAGACCTCAGCTAACAGACAGTAATGACCTACATGCATTAATCCACTGAGTCTGTTTGAAGCATTTTTAATCAATTTATGAGCAGCTGTACAATACAAGATTCTTTGACTGGAAGGGCTTCACACTGAAATGCGCAAACTGAGTCACCATGTGGGAAAAATTCAACAACATTGAGTTGAGTTCGTGGGCTAGTCAGCTGCTGGAGGTGGCACCTGATCTGCTAAGATGGCATTTGTATGTTCTAAGAGGTGAGACACCCTATAATTTAGTGGGAGAAGTGTCAAAACTAACTCCTGAATAGCTTAGAGTTAGATACACTTCAGAAGAAGTAACTGAGTTCAAATGAATACTATGAATCACTCCAAAAAGTGAAATGGTATAAATACTTCAGCAAGAAAGACTTGTCCCTGATAAGGCAGCTAGTGCTGATATGTATATATTTTAAATTTTAGAAAGAAAAAGGATTTTCCCCCCAAAATGGTAATGCGTCAATTAATCTAATAAAAACAGCTAGCTGATGAACCAAGTACCTTGAAATCCTCCAGAAGTCTGAAGAATTTTAAGCATTTAGTACCTTGCCAGATCAGGCTCTAGGTTTTTTTAAGTAAATCAGCACTTTATTTATAACAGCTAGAATTATTTATAACAACTAGACCTGTACAGGGTAACAAGCATATTTTCTGCTCACAGATCTGACTACAGAGTAGGCTAATTGCTGATACTCTGCACATTTTTGGCAATATCACCTATGGTGACAAGTACTATAAATTCTTATCCTCAGAATAAATCTCTTCAAGATTTGACACAGTTTAACACAGCCATGAAGTTCTGGGAGAAGGGTTTGCATGCAGTGAGTCACAAGTTCAGAAGTCCCATACTGCTGCTTCTAGATTTGCAAGAGGAATGTTGGCTGTCCATGAGCTTGATAGTCTGTTTTTTTCAATTCCAGTGAATACAAGTTGGCTGGGAATAACTTGCAGCTGGTACAGCTCTATTTTTAAATAGATTTATTAAAAGAAATTAAAATTAGCCTTTCTGCTTCCCCTCAAAATTCCATCTGCTACAATTAATATTAACATGATTTCTAACTCGTCCTTTTAGCTAAATGTATTTTTAGAAAGGCTCCATAAAAGGTTAGTGTGAAGAACTTACATTTTGCATTTTTTGTCAATCTGCTGGCAGAAAATGTGATCCTCCATAATAACATGTAGGCCAAAAGGATTTTTATTTAAAACTTTCCAACTAACACACAGTACAGGAAGCACCCTCAAGCATGTAGGTGTTTTTGAGATATTGTTCAAGCCTTCATCATCATCATCACAGAGTGGATTCCATGAGGAGGCTGAAAAAAATTCAAAGGTAGCTGAAATACTGAGCTCAGAAAAAAATTGCCTACCGTTCATCAATAATACATGTCTTCATCATCTACAAGTGTTATAAATATAACACAATAATTGGAGGTACAGAGCAGCCTTTCAAAGATATTGTTGCTCTCTGTTCCTAATGCTCTAGTGGGTATTAAAGGTCCTTCCTAAATTAGGTCGTGACCTTTGTTAAATTCTCTTATTTGGAAAATGTTGGCCTTAACTCAATAAGGAATTTTATCTAGAGACTTCTAGTGAATTGTAGTAATATATTTGTAGATGAAATTACTCTTGACAAAATTTTCACCCAGAAGTGATCCAGAGAAGCAGTTAACCATGTAATTGGCTGTATTTGGTTCACTTTATGAGAACTTTGTACTGAATAGCTTTTAAAATGCTCTTTACTGCAAAAATTACCTTGTATATACTATACTACTCTTAAGGAGATGTAGATGAGTGTAGGACTTCAGTTATAGTGTACTTTTGGATGCTGAATAGCCAGTATTTGCTCTATTTGAAAATAACATTCTTTAGAGTAAAATGTTGTGAAAATTGAGCTTGATTATATTATCTTGTCCCACTTGAGTCTCATCAACACGAATTTTATTGTTCATTTTTAGGAGAGGATTCGCAGGACAAGTGCTATGTTTTTTATTCACACTGTTGTTTAACTCGCAGATCTCACTGCTAATGCAGCTTTAAAACCCCTCACAATATTGTATGTTTCGTACAGGTGTCTCTGCAGACACACACATAAAGCAACATCCATTTAGCACTCAGTTGCAGAATTCTACACTTATTTTCAGGCCAATTTTATAGAGAATACAGCTGATGCTCAATACAGTCAGCAATAATTCTCTGAAATACACACAATACCTACAAAAGATTACTGAGACTTACCTATTTACTTTTTTTGAGTCTGAAGAATCTCCCGATATTTTTGCTATTTATTCTGCAGTCTTTTCCTTCTGTTGAATGATGACCTTTTCGGTTAATGTCTAATCTCAGGAACGATAGCAAAAGATGGAGGAATTAGTACTTAGGCTATGCAGATACTTGAGTATTGCTGCTACTGCTTGGGCAGTAGAGAAAGCAAACGAGATGGGATGAGAGTATTCACTATCACAGAACATGGAACCGTTGAGTGCAAAGGTCCTGAGCCATGCGGTATTTGCATCTGTAAATCAAAATAAATTAAGGAAACCAGCTGTTCCTCTTTAATAGTTTAGATGCAGTTAGAAAATTAAATCTGTAAGCTCTCCACTGTCTTCTTCGCTGCTGTACAACTGTTGCTTTCTGCTGTGTATGGAATTAATTGTAGTAAGTACCTTAGCTATTGCTGAGTAAGGAAGTGAGTAAACACGATTATTGCTGTAACAAGCTGGGACCACAGTTTTTGATTTGAAAATATTTTAATAAAAGACAATTTCATTAGCACTCACTTAATAATTGTTCTCCTTTGCCTATGCTGAAAGCACCGTAAGAGCAGGGGTAGAAAGGGAAGCAGAGACATATTTAGTTGGTGGGAATTTCTTAAACAAAGGTACCAATAAAGTTAATCTGATAGTATAATTTTGATGATGACATTTACTTAATGGTACATTTTAAAATAGCAATTTTTAAAAATAATTTAAATTACTTCTTAATTGAGTATTTATAGGTTTATATAGTTTATATGGTTTGTCTGGCACAAAATAGTGACGTTGGCCCTGATTCAGAAATTTACGTACGTCCTATTTAAGTTCAAATATATATTTAAGTAATAATTGATTCAATGCTAATTAACAATAACGTGGAAATCTGAACCAATTTGCTTTCCAAATAGAAGAAAGTGAGGTAGGAAAGTAAAGACAACTTACAAAGTAAAAAAAAAAAAAAAAACCAAAACAAAATGCTGTCCCTACAGTGAACTGAAGTCCGACCGTCATTTTCAAGTAGTGAATGAATTGAGTGGTTTTGTCTCTGTTTTATATAAACAAGAGCTGCCAGTTTCAGTTAGAGAAGTAAATATAACCTGTCTTTATGCAGGTGTGCAAAACTAATAAAATTTTTACTTTAACCTGTCAAGGGCATGGTCTTATTGTAGCATCCCCAGCTAATAGAAGCATTCTGCACAGAGGCAGTTACAGGGTTCTGAAAATGAAGGGAATCAGTTATTTGAGTGCTGCAAAATCTTTTCTGGAGATGCTAGTTTAATACAAGAGTCTTGGGTGCTGACAAGGGATTGGGCTGGATTGCTGTAAATTCCTGCAGTAACCCAGACTTCACATCTCTCTAGAATGCCCTGGGAATAGAGTAATTAGAGGTATCAGAAACTTCAGGGCAATGGTAATGCCGCCTTCTGTTTTGTCCTAGAAAAAGCTTCTTTTAAAGTGGATTTACCACTCAGTTTGCTTCCTAATTAGAAAGAAACACTGTGCAAACCCCTCACTGCTCTGTTCCTCCTATGCTTTTGTACTCTGGAGATTTACATGTCCGATTCTTCCACAGTCCCTATTTATAAATCCATGTTTCAGGGTGGTATAGTGAAATAATCTAATATCTTCCTGCTGGTCACCACTTTCCTGTAAGTAGTTTTAAAAGAGTAATTAAATTTCTTTGCAGTTAACAGTCCAGCTATTCTTTATGGATTTGGGTAAATGCAGTCCTAGTTCCTCTGGAGTTTTGCTGGCAAATGTTCTCTGAATAGGCCTGACAAAATATGTATCATAAAGGTCATTCTCTCTGACTCGTGGGACAGTAGTAAGGAAGCCTGACTGCAGCCTTGCCTCTGTCATGCCCAAACTTAGTTATATGACATTCTTCAGGAAGCCAGTTCTTACATATACATCCCACATAACCAAAATTTAGCATACCGCAGTACTTCTTATCAAATTTCCAGAATCTCAGTGCTTGACACAGGTCTGGTGTCATAATAATAATCTCAGGAACAAATAGCAGCCTCTAAGAACATTATAAAATGCATCTATTTCTGTCAGGGACTGAGTCCTTACCAGCAAATAACTGTCAATGACTGTAGTAAATTTGCTTCCTGTAACCAAGCAGTCCACAAATACATTTTCATTTCAGTGAAATCATTATTTAATGTATATTAAAACTACATGAGAATGTTTTTAATCGAGGGTTTGTTTTCAACTTTTTCTTCGGCTGTCAGAATTTGTTACTTTTGTATCATTCGCTCATCTTGGTTCTTCTGCAAGTCATTTTGAAGTTGGATGGGCAAACGGGGTCCTGAAGTTCCCATTTAAGTTTCACTCTCTGAATAACATTGTCCTTCTGGATCAGGTCTTATTTTTAATAATGTCCTTTGTGCAAGTCTTCAAAGGACTGTTGGTCTGCATGAGCAATACTGTTGGGCTACTGGAGTATCATTAGAGGTTTTTCCCTGGAGAGATGATGTGGGTAAACACAAAGGGAATTCAAGATATCAGGAGGAAATGGTTTGCTCATGAGCAAACCATGTCATCAGGGGGAGGCAAAGGCACAGCTACAACACAAGCAGGCCAAAGTGCATGTCCACAGATCTCTCGTGCAGGAGGAGTGCAAGGGTTTGCATTGACATAAGAGAAATAATTGATGTCTATAACTTTGCCACTTGTTTGGTATTGTCAAATATGTGCTTTCTTATACAAATGGTTGCTTATTGAGAGCTGTACAGTGTTGCTGTGGTCTCATATCCACTACTCCAGGCTTTATATTCTTGGTGACACAACTTTTTCCCATATGTTTGACAAATACAATAAGAATCAATTGAAACCATATAAAGGTTATTTACAAACAAACAAACCCCTTAAGTGTCCTGTCAATGCATAAGTCAGACACTTTAAGCATTGATTCACTCCCTATGAATAAACCAGTACCTGTAAAACAAGCCTAAGAGGCAGAACTCCCTGTGCTACATCAGAAGTGTGTGAAGGTACCAAGCAAAGACACGTGAAAATGCAGGTATTTATGGATAAAAAAAGTCTCACTTCTTTTTAAAGCCAGCAAAATCCTCTTTCCTGTGTGAAAATAAAAGTCTTTTTGAGTTTGATATCATGTTTCTGAATTTTGTACTCTTGTGTTTGATCCCTAACTTTTGTTAAGGTAGCAGCTTTCAGAGCTCAGTAGTACTGAATCTTCCTCCCTCTACTCCTTTTATCAAGAGACTTAGCCTTACTGTATTTAATTTGCATTACATTTTTGCCTATTTTTTACAATTTTTTTAATATTATTTTTACTCAGGTTATTGCTTGTAACAACAGATTTCTCATGAGCAACTATGCAAGTATCTCACAGGAAATTGCATAAGGCTTTGTGATAGCTGGAAACTTAACTAACCCCAGCAACTTATAAAGTAGTTCTGGAGCTGATGGGAATTAAAAGTGACTTAAGGAACGCACTGTGCTATGTCATCTCTCTCTGTGCAGTAATGAAGTATGTAGTTACTTTGGTACCAAATCAGAAGCTGGAACATTCTCTCCAGTAAACATAATCTATATTCACCAGTATGTTTGTTTCCATCTCTTTCTTTAGCATGTTTTCAAATACGTTTTTAAGAAATAATCATTAACCTGCAAAATACACTGTTTTGTGCTATTTCAGTATCATGAGACAGAACTATACAAGGCAGCAATTGGGTTTTGGATGGTTAAACCATTTTATCTTCTTGTGAGACTAATGGATCAGTAGGCTTTTGTCTCCATATAACCCATAACGAATAAATAATGTCAGTGAATTTAGTTAAAGTAGTAGTACAAAGAGACTGGAGAACAGAATTGGAAATGCCTGGATGTTAGGTGTGTGGAAAAACTGTCGAATTGCACACCAACTTGAGGGAAAAAAATCTAATTTTTCCAAAACTGAAAAGAAAAGATTCCAATAATTCCAAGGGAAATGGGTTCATATCGAAAATTAGATATATCTTGTTTAAAGAGGCCCATGTAATCATGTTGTCGATTTATCAGATGGATTCTGCTTAGTTAAATTGTGCCATATAGCTCCACACACCAGTAATTGATGTCTACGTTTTTGTGACAACACTTTCCAGAAGTGCTTGGTCCCAAACCTCAGTGTCAGCAAGGCCTCTCTGTACTTTTTAATAGAGTTCAGATTATCAGTCTTTATCTGCTCCAAAGTATTGAATTGGTCAAGGGTAATTTCCTAAGATCCATTTTGTGGTACCAATAAAATCTCCTGTGTGTGTCGGTGTCTTAATTGTTCTTGTGTGCAAGTGCAACCTGTAAAAAGCTGTAAAATCTTGTACAAATGCTTGCATATCATCAGTTTTCATTTTTCACTGAATAAATATGAGATCATTAATACATGTTAGTAATGTTCAATGAATAATAATAATGTTTACTGAGGCAATCTAAAATAAATAATATTAATGAGCATTCTCATACCATGATATTAGTACAAATACTATCATTAACTTACCCTCTTTATACTTTTCATTAAGTTGTTGTGAAGCGTTCAATAATGTGTTTTTAATGAACTCTTATTTACTGAACAATGAAATAGCTGTGTTAATAAATTTAATTAGCTGTACAAAAATGTTAATTAAAAAAAAACAAACAAAGAAATATCAGATCTGTCTAGAATACTGCTGGTGGTGCAGAAGGGGGTCACAGACCCTCAGAGGGAGCACTGGAGCCAGTCTCTGGCCAGGGACCCTAATAGGTCCAGGTCCCGGAACCTGAGACTCTGTGGCTCTGGGAGTCCCTGCAACGAGCAGGAGCTGCAGGGACTTCAGTGCTCTCAGCATACCTTGGAAGAGTTTTAAAAGTTTTATCAAAGTAGGCCCCAAGACATTGTTACCAGGTTTGCCTTTAAAGGAAGGATTCTCAAAGGCTGACCTCAAGATCAACTATTGATAAACCCATGCTATTTTTTTAAGATAATGTTTTCTAAAAATCTGTGAAATTTATGGTCCCACAGGATTTATTCCACTAGGTTGTCCAAAACTTTTGTGTAAATTACTAGAATAAACAATGTAGGCACAATTTCTACATGGCATTCACTAAAAAACTTAAATTATTCTTCTTTTAAATTAGGATAATTGGATCAGGCAGCTGGTTATGTGAATACAATACTAACCATGTGATACTGTATTTTTTTCTGAAGCTATTTCCTGACTAAGGCACTGTATCATTGGATTTATCAAGCAAAATTCAATGCTAAAGACTGTAGGAAACATTTCTTCTTGTTGAGTAAATGCCAATAGGCTTTTTTTTCTGCATTATCTGCATGCATATAAGTATGATTTTTAATTTCTCCCTGTCCTCAGAAAATAGAAAAATTATAAAGAATGATGTGTCCATGAGAAAATCTTCATATAGTGAAGTCTGTACTGGATGGATTGAAAATTTACTAATATTAAGGGAGAGATTTCAGAAGTTTAGGTCAGGATATAGGTAAGCCATTGTTGTGGAACACACACAAAAAATCATTTTTTAAAAAATCAATACAACCCTTATTATACTGAACTACATAACATTGTAGTACATTCTGCAAGGTGAAATCCACTGTTTTCACAGGGATGGGATCCATGTTTTCACATTTTCTCACATCAGGTTATATTTACCGTTTTTACCATGCTTTTTTTTAGTCTTCACATAAGAGATAAACGTCTTAATTCAATTCATTGACTTCCAGATGGCAGCACTGACTCAGTTTGGGGAATAGATCTGCTCAGGACAACCACATTAGTGCTCAAAGAAATTTAATGTCATTCATATTTGTCACAGAGTACCTGAAAAAATGGTAGCCTACAAGTTCACATGAGGAAGTGAGTTTCTGTAGATTAACTATCTTCTTTGGAAAGCCTTCCTTCCATTTACAGTATCAAAAATCAGTGGGATGGGTTTTGGCTTTTTTTTTAAAAAAGCTTTTAATTTTTGAGTTAAGAATTTTAAATATAATATTAAACCCTTGAAATGTGCAGTTTTAGCTGCAAGAACTGCTGTCTGAATTTTAACTAACTTTTATCTTTTGACAACAGCAGCAATTTTGTAAAGGGAAGAAATAATTAGAATACTTTGTGATTTCAACCACTTACCACGATCATATATGTCTAAATATTTCCAGTCTTGAAAATTAAATTTTACTACCCTGTCAAGATAATGTTCAGTTTAAAATCTGGGCTTAAAAAAAAATAAAAAAATTAAATAACGATACCTTTTTATTCCTCAGAGCAATTGTAAACCTGAAGTCAAATTTACATTACCTCATTCTGGTAGTGTGATTCTCATTTAAAAACCTGAGATTTAAAATGTAGAATGTGGTTAAAGTATGTTATATGCAAGAATATGACTCTGTACTGACTTTTACTGTATCTTTTTCAAATGGAAAACACAAGAAGTATTTATAGCCTAGGGAGACCTCTGAGTGTTGAGCACTCAATATATATAAACCTTTTTCCAGGTCCCACAGGTATTGCTGAATAATGAGCAGTCTGAGAAACCTTTTGGTGATTTGAGAATTTTGCCATAAATATGGGTGTAGAAGGAATAAAAATCAACCTGATCAGTATAATAAACTGAAAATAACGTTACTAATTATTACTAACATCAGAAAATTTGGGTCTTTTCATGACAGGAGGAGGATGAAACTGTTTGTGTCCCACACTCTATCCATGAGCACAGGCCCAGGTGTACCTGGGATGTGAGTGACAAGAGGCAGGTACCACTAGTCTGAGGGCATTTCAGTCTGTGGAAGAGTTCATAGGGAGCACAGAAAATATGAAAATTTATGAGAATACCTTCTGTGTAGCTGAGTAGCTACTTGGTAACTTATAAAGATTACGTTCTCTTTCTTCCATCTGGCTTGCTGAATTTCTGCAGTCAGGAGAATACGAGAGGGATTGCTTTGGGTTTTGTCATTTCTGAATATCTATGGAAGAAACAGAGACATTGTTTAGCCATGACAGTTGAGACGTGTCATACTAACTTTGAATAATAGGAATCACGTAAAAGTGGATTTAAAAAATGGATCTGAAAGAGAGCAACTTAAATTTATTTATATTTTATAGGTCCTGGTGCTCTAAGGAAAGAATGATATGACCTATGCTCTAAGACAACAAACGTCCTACACACAGAAAACCCCCAAAAAGACCATCCCACAGATGATTTCACTTTAGTTTTGGTGTGGTTTTTTTGGAGGGGAGAGGTGTAGGGTTTTGTGTGGGGTTTTTTGTTTGTTTTGTTGGTTTGGGTTGGGGTTTTTTGTTTTGGTTTGGTTTTAGGGTTGGGGGTTTTTTTGCACATTTGATATGGTTGTATTTTTTAAATTGTCTGCAGATTTCATGTGCATAATGTTTAATTTCTAAAAGATGGTGTGTAGTATACTTCTGCAGTTAATGTAATAACTTGGCTACTAATGTTAATCATCAGCACACTTAACAATGAGGATAATGCAAATGTACATAAAAGTAAATTCACATTATGTGAGACTTGTATAATATTTATAATTAGGATTCATTTTAAAAGTGCATGAAAACCCTGTGAGGAAATTTAAAGTGACATGTATTACTATTATGCAAATCCAGCACTTACTAAACTCCTTATTCTCATACTAAATTCTGCTATCTAAATAATTGCTTCACAACTGGAAATTATCACCAGCAGCCAAATTCTTCTCTCCCTTCCAAGCCTTCCCTTGATCGTGTTTATTCAGTAATACAACGGTATTCAGCAGTGTTGATAAACATGCTTAGTGTTCATTTGGTTAAGCTTCAGTAAACTGAGCCTCTGGAATTAGCAATCAGTGGTTACAAGGATGCAATACATAGTGTAGTATATTTAGCTACTCTACCAGAACCTTAGCTAAAAGAGCTTGGAACATTTTAAAGCTCGGTTGACATTTGTTACTTTTTTCTTGGCAGTGTCACTGGCTTTTACATCTGTTCATAAATCATTTTTAGCCTAATGTAGTGTTGAGCCTTCTTGTTTTGCAATAATAGCCCAGCAGAAGGAACACAAACAGAAACCCAGAGTTAATTATTAGGGAAGTTAATGGTGACTTCACTTCTTCAGGTAGGGAAAAGAAGTTCACAGGATCTGCTAATGGAAAAGGATTCATTTAAAAGGTAATTATAGATGGAGAAAGATTAGTAGAAAATAAATATTCAAGACAAGGTTAAGAAATATCGGACACACACAAAATAAGCAGGCCAAGCAAACTCTGCCTAACTGGGGCTGGAATCAGTTTTTGTGTTTCTACTTCTGAAAAGATTGGCCCACTATACTGTGTACAGGTCCATAGCACATACCCAGAGCAACCACTGAAAGGGAAAACTTCCTGTCTCAGCCATTGGAACTGAGCTATTGTGGCATTCTTGTGAGGTCAGTAGTTGTGAGAACGGAAATCCCATTAGAATATGACTGTGCTGAAGCTGACACTGCTGCAACTATTGTGTTTCATATGAAAAATGGGGGAAAGGAAGAGATGCTCTAATAACAAACACTATTTATTCAGAAAATTAATAATTAAGTACTTAAAATATGTGATGGTAATTTAATTCCTAACACAAGGGTCTATCACAGGTTTTTATAGCAAGGTCTTGAAGTTTACCATTTAATCTTCAGAAGCAATCAGGAGCTGAATTCATTTGATATGGAGTTTGAATTCAATTTGCTTGACTCTCTTGCTAGCATTTACAGTTTTCATCAGAATGCATGCAAGATTGAACAGTAACAGTATATTTTTACAAACTACCAGTGGGCATTTCATTGGAACAAGTATTTCTGGCAAAGTAATTAAAGAGCAAATTTTAGCACATGTACCCTCCAAACAGTTTTAGGTAAATATTCCCAATAATGAACTGTCTGCATTATTTTAGTTAGATGAAGTGTCAACAGCAAGACTGATTTCAAGACATATTTACAAAACATGAAACCATATTTCCAGATGACTGGCCTGATACTCATCCCACTGGTACCAATGTAGAGAGCACTGAGATAAGCCCTTTGTGTTTGGCTATGGTCTATGCTCATCATTGCAGAATATAGCTCTGGTGCTGGAGTTGCTGTATCTGTAGAACCTTAGAACATCTGCTGTATGAATCTGGAATAAGAAAATTTAGCCTGTAATTTCCCAGAAAATATTAGCACTTCTACCAGCTCTATATGGAAAAATGCCACAGACCTGGATTAAACTCAGTTAATGTTAGTCAAATGTGAAACCAGCCTACATCAGACGTTCGTGTTTTGTCTATAGCCATGGAGATAGGGGAAGAGGGAAGAAGTCAACATGTTACATTTTGGTGCTCAAGATTTTCTGGCTTCATTGCCTGTTCTAGGTAGTCATTTCTCTTTAATCAAAGTGGAACCTCAGCTCTTGGACAAGGAAGTGCTGACAGTTGGATGGCCTGACTGCTGGCCTTTCTCTTGGTATGGTGCCATGGACTTCAATTAAGATTGGCAAGAGTGAGATGCTACTCACTCTTTGTAAACTATGGCCCGACTTGTGTTTTAAGCAGTAGACACGCTAGAGGGAAGACACTTCTCTTGTAACAGTTTTATTAAGCCTATTTTTAGAGGGGTAGCATACAGCATATGTTTATTACTACATGCTTCCCCCTGGAAGCAGAAGGTAATTTCATAATTTCTTTAAAAAAAAAAAAACAAACCTTTTTGCTGTCTATTTATGATCTTATTGCATGTTAGAACTCTACTGTGATAAAGGACCTAAAAGTCAAGAAGCCCCAGCCTTTGACACCCCTTCTGCTAAGAGTAATAATAAATGTAAAATGAAAAACATGACAAAAAGGGACGGTCAAAACTGTCTGTTTGGGAGCTCTGAAGAAAGGTACATGCCTATTAAAAGAAAAAAATGAAAAAGCTACAGCTCAGTGTTTCTTCTCAGTTACAACAAAGCTTATCCTCCTTTCCAAACAGTATAAATAGCAAGTATTCACTAACAGAAGGGAATTTCAGAAGCTAACAACTTCCAGACAATTGGTTCCTTAATGGCACCAAATGGAACTTCAGTACAAGTTGGTCTGCCAGTTCAGAAATGTCACATGATGCAAACCTCTCATTTTCTCACAAGAAATAAAGGATGAATCACTGACTTCTGTTAGGAATCAGATTTTAAAATATCAACACAACATGTAACCTCAATAGAAACTGAAGTGTTTTTCTATGTTATAGCCTTTAATTTCATTCTGCATGGTCTGTAATCAAATGTATGTGCTGATATAATTTAACTTTTAACCTGACTCCCTAAATAATCATATATACTGTGTGTATGTGAATGCATATATATCTGCCTGTCATTCTTCCAATCATTTTTAAAGTTGTTATCCAATTTTAGCTCAATTGGCTAGAAAGATGCAAGTCTGATATATATTTAACTCCTGCAAGATTTAGAAGAATATTTAGCTGGAATAGGGCAATGGGGAGAGGAGAGGGACAGATTTTTGTGCAAGTTCACCCCTGAGGAGAAAGCATTTACAGAACTGTGTAACACTGATCTATCCAGGGTGCCAATTCAGTAACATTTACCCAGAAAGTAAGACATGCTAAAAATTCATTATGAAGAGGGTATTTGGAAAGGAGAGACAAGGGACAGATCAGCCTGTATTTATTCTTCACCTTGTAAGAGTATAAATACAATTCTGCTTCATGTTGATGGATGTGAGAGTCCCTTCGCATTTCAACAGTAAATATACACAGCAGACTATGGCACATATAATACTTCTTATTTAAAAAGGAAATTTCCAGAAAGAAAATCAACTCAGCTCACTGAGAAATCATACTTGTGATACTTTTTTTTATTTAAAAAAAGTATGTGCTGGGTATATTACTATTAATAGAATATTAATGTTAGAAAAGTTGGGAAGTTTGATGAGTTCAAGGAGAGGAAGAGTCAGACATGAGGTAAAGTGACCTCTTTGAGCTGGAAAGTAGTTTTAAAGAAAGGACAGTTTTATCATCTTACAGAACTCTATCAGCAGTTGGGCATGTGCAAATCAGAGGCCCCTAAGAACCACATGACAATTCTTCATGTGCATGTATGTAGGAGGCAGATGCTTATAGAGGTGTGTGTGGAAGGCAGAAGTCTTTTATTTCCAAAGGCTTGAAGATTAGAGATAGACTATTAGCAAGAAAATGGAATAGCTGAAACTGTGGGTGACAATTTCTTAGCAGGTTAATGAGGATGTGTAAAAATGTGGTAATAAGGTTTGAAAGAATATGACAGTGTTTTGTAGCTGATGATAATGGACAATGCAACAAATCATTATTTTACAACTCAGTGCAATACTAAGCATGATATGTATCTAATGAATGTAAAATTAATTTTATTTCATTTTATAGCAAAAAAATTTGTATAAACTACATTAGCTCGGTAGGAGGTTCTACTTCCCACAATTATGGTAATCTGCTTCTTGTCCTTTCAATACATAAAAAAATTACTCATATAAAAATTAATTTCAAAAAATATACTAAGTTACATAACTTGTATTTTCTTTCTTCATTGAAAGCAGTCAGTGAAGGCTGAGAAAAATACCAGTTTTATGAGCAAATCTACAAGTTCAAGACACAAAAGGAGTCAAATGTACCTTGAAAGATAACATTCCTGAATAGTCAATAGCCTTACACAAAAACGTTGCATTTTATGGTACACACTTTTCACTGCACCCTCAGAAAACTTTTAGCTTTCCTTTTTAAGATCAACAAAGTAATGATAGTATATGAAACACTGACGAGAGAAGCAGCAGTTTGAGTAAGTGAGAGTTGTAATTATTCCCTGTAGCAGGTGTGTTCCCTTAATTTCCTGAAAAACTGGTTTCTTCAGCTACATTAGGACTTCCTTGTGTTATTCAAATTCAAGAATGACAACTCTCTTTCAGATGTTTTGGGAGTGAATATGGAAAAGGTGTTATATCTGCAGTTCTAAATGGGGCTGCTGATCTTGGCCAATGCAGTCATCCCAACTGAGGCAGCCAAAGGCAGCTCTGAGGAGCCCTCTCAGTAATGCTGACTGCATAAAATATTTGAATCATATGTTGGAAAAGTACCAGGAACTTTGAGCCATATTCATTCCTGAGCATCCTGCCTAGTCCTGAGACTGTCTGGGAAGATAAGAAAACAGTGTGGCTAGCCATATATCTTTAAAAATCTGTAGAACTGTAAGGGGTTGTCTGTCCCATAGCTCTTTCAGCTGCTGCCTAGGTGGAGTCCTAAGAACTAGGAAAACCCTAGTTATTTCACATTGTTGCTGAATACTATTTCTCCTCATAGTTTCTATATCAAAACCACAAAGAACTGAAAAAGCCATCAGAAACTTTTAAAAAGTACCAATGGGGAAAATTGCTAAAAAATATGTAATTATTATTAAAGCTTTAATAATTAGATGCACACATAGAAAGATAAAATTTTATTTCCCGGTGCTGCATTTTTTTCATCGTCTGTTTTTCTTTAAACATACAATCCAATTTTCATAAAGACCAATCAGTTATGATATCACCTAATAACTCTGCTGGGTATTTTTCAAGCACACAGGCAATAAGCTTAGTAGAGTTTCAAATGTGAGTTAAATTAACCTTATCAGCTAAGAAATTATTCCTATGAGCTGATGCTTCTATATCAGTTAAAATTTTTCATTAATAGAAGTTAAAATTAACAAAAACATTGAGAAACTATTACAGAATACATTGCTTTCTAAACAGGCAAGGTTTTGTAAGTGCTTAGGAAGACACTTTATTTCTCAGAACCAAAATGACTGATTTTATATAAATATTTTTTATGAATACGTTTAGAATTTTATTTGCTTGTTGGTCTGGAGAGGAATTGTCAAGGAATTTTCTTTACTGTCCCTGTAACCACATAAGAGTATAATGGCAAAAGAGCTGGCTAAATCTGAGTTTGGTTGTATAACAACATATCAAGAAAAAAGATCTAATGGAATAATATTAGTGTATCTGTACATATATTGTGACAACTGTAGCCTCAAGGATGCATTTCTGCCACATTAGCTCATTTCAGATTTCATTCACAACGGGGAGAGCCTGCAACTTGTGCTCTGAAAGGAATATCCTGAAGCTATGACCTATCAGTCTGGATAGCTCACCTTTTTCTTCATGAGTTAAACAAGGATAAACAATGGAAATAAAGGATATGAAATACAGAAGGAACCTCTGTAAAAGTAATCTGGTTTCTCACTTTATCTCTCTGGATCTCTTTCTCTCTCTCCCTTACTATTTTGCCTTAGAAAATTACTGAAGCATTATTTAATAATAATAAATCTATTTAAATAATTGGATGTCAAATACTTGCCTGAAAAAGTTCCTTGTCTAAGAAAATGTATATTATGTGCGATGAAAACAAAGTCACTATCCTCTAGCACTGTATCATTACTGTTGTTACAGTTCTGCCATTAAATTTGTGGTGTGACAGTATCTGGTTCAGAAAAATTAACGGGAAGAAGGAAAACAATGAGCTGGATCTTGAGCAGTATAATTCAATGGAATATGAAGAAAACCAGTTTAACATCACAGGTAGTCTGATCCATAAGAGATCTGGAAATCATGCATTCATCTTCACTTTAGAAAGAAAGAGTTGTAGTGCGAATTGAGAGTGAGGGCTTCTGACAATATTGACTTTTTCTAATAGTAATTGCTGCAGACACTGTTTAAAAGCATCTGAAAGAAGGATCTGGACTTGAAATGTTGCCAAGAGTTGATAAGGTAGCTTGTCTCTAGTAGCTGTAAGTAACTGTGACTGGTGTGGACCTGCACTAGGAGCTCTTCAGTTTTAAATGAGAGGTTGTGCAAAGAATACTGAAAGCGAATAACTCTGAACCCTGTAGGGCACCTCTATTGTAGTTTATTACCACTGAAAAACAATTCAGTGAATCCTGGCTTCTGTTTATGGAAATGTTTATACTGAATTAAGACTGTATTTCGTTTATTTCTTTTCCAATCAAGTCTCATCAGGGGAGGTTTAGATTAGATGTTAGGAAAATTTTCTTCACGGAAAGGGTGGTCAAACAGTAAAACAGGCTGCCCAGAAGAGCTGTGGAATTAGCCTGGAAGCATTTAAAAGGCCATGGATGTGGCATTTGGGGATATGGCTTCGTCATCAACGTGGCAGTGTATGTTAGCAGTTGGACTTGATGATCTTAGAGGGCTTTTCCAAACTTGATGACTGAAATACTGCAGAATGGCTTTACTGCTGGAGAAGAATCCCAAAGCTGCACTTAGCAAAGAGTAATTGATACCCCTGAATTGCAGGGGACTTGCCTTTTGCATGTGTACACAGAAATCACTTAGAACGTCCTTACAGGCCAATATTTAATAAAGAGGTAATCTGAAATGCCCTGTTTCCTTCGTGGACTTGTGATACTTTATAAGTATTTTTCACTGAGCTTCTTCATTTGCAGTTCATGTCTAGCTTCTGCGATTTAAATGGATCTGTGACGTTTGACAACACATGCAGGTTCAGTATCCAAAAAATTACAAAGACTTCACAGTAAAGGAAGGAGTAGCCACTTGAATATCTTTTGGGTTTCTAGAGCAGTTCGGGGGAAGGAGGGATATCAGTATGGCAGCTCTTTTGCTTTATGATTTTGCTTCTTAAAATAAATGGGTTTGTAACAATGTATTTTGTAAAACTGATCTTCTGGGACTGGCCAATAAACCCCTGAAACAGAAGAAGGCTCAGAGCAGATGGGGAGGGTGATGTGTCTGATACTCGGGGACTAATGCAGCTGTGACCAAGTCCAGGAGCTGCAGAGGTGATACCAATGGGCCGGGGCTGCCTTTGTTTCAGGTAAGCAGTTCTCACCAGCTGAGTACATCAACTGGTGCCAGAAATGTTTCTCCTCAAGCTCATTAAAAGAGTGGATGTGTCCCTGGACTAGCCAGGGCTGAATACCTGGCTTAGCCCAACAAAGGGTATAAACCCTAAACTACCACCAAAAGCATTTTAAAGAGAGCAAGGGCTTGAGCTGACTGCAACCCCTCTGCTCTTTCTCAGTGTTGTGACAGTCAGCATATTGCAGGAACTGGAATTGGGATTCACACTGGTATTGTGATTAAACTATTCATTCCAATTGTTACATATATAGTTTGCTAGGTGTACCTAACATTTGTACAGCATTATTCAATATATAAGTTGTATTGCCCTGCTAAAGCAGAAATCCTGTGTAATATTTACTATCTTTAACTAAGTAAATTTAATATTAAATATAACCCCCTCCATGCATGGAATAGCTAAAGTATCCTTGTCAGGGAGTATTGAACTCTGACACCTTCACATAACAAATACCGGTTTAATAATAGCTGACAGGGATGGGGAACTGTGTGAATTGATCTGTACAGGATGCCAGGGAGGATAAAAGGTTCAATAACATCTTTGTACATCACTGTGCTTTTCAAGTGCACAATTTTTCACAAAGTTTTAAGATAATATTCTTCTGAATCACTGACCAAAAATTCCCTTATCTAAATGAGCTAATAAAACAAGCCTGGCATCAAAGGTTGCAATTACTGTTTTGGTGAATGAAGGGGAAACTGAAGCAGATTTAACATTTTAAAATGTACTTTATGGTTAAGCACTAAACTTTCCAAGTGTGAAACGGAGAATTAAATTCAGCATTAAAGCTGAAAAATATGAAATTTTATCAAATTATTCCTTCCATCTAAAGAGTCAAGTAAATCCAGTTTTATTTGATTTCTGAACTATTGTAAGGTTTATACGGACTTTGATGCATTAGGATATTGGTTATTGAGACGGATGGTGCTATCATTCTGTTTCTTATGTAAATCATGACATTTTTATGGTGACCGCTGTTGCAATAACATGGCCATTCTGAACTTATGCTGAAATTCGTATACATGAGCTCTGCTTAAGTATGTGCAAGGACTATTAACTCCAAGTAAAGAAAGAGAAAGCTTTTGAGACAAATTCGTTAAGCTGGCATATTCAAAACCATTCATTTGATAAAATTAGTAACAAAATGCAGATATACTCTCATATCTAAGTATGGAATACATAATATAAACTGCTGTTTACAATGTGGTATGACAGTATTTTCTTGAGAGATGTAAATATTATTCAGTTACTGTTATTACTGGGGAGTTTATGTTTTTTTAACTGAAAGTAATCTCAGTATAACACTATAATGTTGCTATTGTTGCTCTTTTTAAAGTCAGAAAATTGTATATTATCAGTACCAGGACAAAGAAGCATAATGTCTACTTGTCAGTCCATTACATTTTGCGGAACTGGCATCATTCTAAGAAGTCAATGTTGATGAGTTTTGTAAAAAAAGTTGCAATCTGCATCTGTAAGCATATCATGTCTTAGAGAGTATCTCCCGGCTTCAGAACTGTATGGTTTTACTTCTAGACTCTGTCATCTAAACTTGTATTAATACAACATTAGGAATTATACATATGCACTGCCTTGTATATGCATTGTGGCTTATATTGGAACTTTGCTTATAAATACAAACAGATATAAGGCACAGCTTACAGTTTTACTGTTCCCCAGAACAGCTTGGCAGTTACTGCCTGTTCCAAGTTGCTCCTTAGTGCCAGACTGTAAATACACCAGCATTGTCATTCTCATATATCCCATCTCATGTCCTGGTAAATGGGATAGATACTTCAGGTGCAAAAGCTGAGCTGTTTACATTGCTCATCTGATTTATCTTTACCTCTTCTGTCACTGTTAACAATGTCTTTCCTTGTACTTTACTCTTTCTAGGCAAGTAGCATGTGCAAGGGAATAAGATGGCAATTTCTGCAGGGACAAGATGAATAAGGAATGACAGATTTAAATCTTTTTGCCATATATTAATATATTTAGATCCTTTAGCAGTTAGCTGTTCAAATGTTGGAGGTTGCACACAATACACACAATAAATCCTTTTAGTATATCAGGTCAAGGGTTTTACAACAAATAATCTTGTTTGTGCTTATACTGAGGTGTTGATTTTGGTCACTCTTCACAAAAGGATTGTGTTTGAAAAAGTCTCTGCCCAGGTATAACTTCAAAATGGTTTCTTTAAGAGTGTTATTTCTCTAGCTTGAACATGATCTATGTGATTAGCCTAAACCCATTTTCTCTGATTGGATGATTAATATTCTGCAAGTTACTATTACCTCTGCCAGAATCACGTTCTGTTTTATAGTGTTCTGTTTTTTGTTTAATCTGTTTAACTGCCTAGAATTCAAGTCTCACAGAATGCATAGCATTGGAAGTATTATTCATTACTGGTGGAGAAGCTTTCATGATACACAGCAGCATGAGACATCTCATGTTAATGTGTATTTATTATTTAAAATAATTTCATAATTCAACCTGTGTGTATATGTATAAATGTATGCTAAATAATCAAAAGCAGTGATCTATTTTATAACTTAGACATTGAATGTCAAAGGGAAGACACTTTATAGTGGATTGCTTTTCCATCTTCTGAATATCAGGCAGCTGACTTTCTATCTGATGTTATCCCCAGAAAAGGAGAATTCCAAATACCAAGCCCCTATTGAAAATATGAGTTCGGTCATTCAAAAGCACTAAAAATAATAATTGCGAGGGTCAAACTCTGAAAAGAAACCAGTTAAGGGTGTTTAATTCTCTAACCCACAGGTGATACTTAGAAAGCAGAAAAATTCTGTTATATGAACATCCCTAGAGCAATCAGTACTCTTCCTGTATTATCCCAGGAATACCCATGGTTCCCTACCATGAGTATAGGCAATATCATTTTCTTTATGTCACATGGGGAGCAAGGACTGCAGAAGCAGCAAAAGCATTTAAGATCAGCCTTTGCTGGAAGTTGTCTTTTAATTCTGATGAAAACAAGTTTTCTTCGACTGTGATGAAGAATTGGAGAGGAAAAATCTCTTGGAGGTACCTCAGTGAATGTATTTGTGTCCTTTCCAGATGTAGGCGGGGGGACAGATGGCATGTTGCTTTCCTGGGACAAATAGCATTACCCTTTACATTCAAAAACAGAAGCAATGATTATAGTGAACTCTTCTGTTCCTTTCTTTTGTCTTTCTGAAAGTAGAATTGAAGATAAAACGGCATCCTGTCAGAAGAATGTGAACTCTAAATATATATATAAAAAAGGACACGAACAGAAAATAACTTCAGACAAGTAGGAAAACAGCCCTCCTTGGTGTTCAAACTTCAACATTTCTTATAGACTCGAAACTCGGTGATTAATTTAACATTTTAACATCTATGTAACTTATAAATCATTTTTAATGCAATATATTTTCTGCAGACCACTACAGTTAGTCTTTACTTGATATTACCTTGTAAATTATTGAGGCAGTTTCATACAATGCATCACCTTTATTCATTATTAAGAAGGCAAGCCACTGAACTCCCATATTTTCACTTGGGTGCTATTAATAACAAAAAGAGAGCTAACCAAGACAGGACAAGAATAAGGATTGTACAGAGAGAAAACATTTCAATTAAATTTTCTTCTTCACTGGAGAAAAAATGATAAACATATAAGTGAACCTAACAAAAATACTGAAATAAAATAACCAGAGCTGACTTCAGCTTTAATTGAACTACTATTTTGTTATTTTTAGCTAACATTAAAAAAAATACATAATTGCTTGTGTACTAGCAATAGAACTGATAATGCTTCTGTTATCCTCTATTCTAATAAGAAATGTAGATTTTATTTTTTTAAAAAAAACAAATGAGATGGGAAAATAATTTCAGATATTCAGAGAGTTTCCCATACATTGGATTGCACGCATTGTTTATAGAACCTCTGTTTATTTATTCATACTTAGTAGATGACAAAGATAAATGTTTGCTTATCATGTGGTAATAGACGACGTGCTTGAAAGACAATATTTGAAGTGGTGTCCCCTGGCACAAGGGGGCAATCTGGAGAAAGGGTGATGCTGCTTTAAATGGCTGAACCTGACATGAAACATGTAAAACTTTCCAGGGGCATTTTAGAACACCTGTGGCACCCTCTGGTACTGTAATTCTGTATGGCAAATGGAATCTTAAGCTCCAAGCAGTGTTTCTGTTACCATTTTAGATGTCCTCGACACTTCTGACAAATGTCTTGTCTGACTCGCCCCTTTCTCCAGGCGTGCTCTGACATTTAACACTTTGCTGCAGTTCTGTAACACATTATACTTGAAAAAAGAAAAAATCAGTGCAAGTCATATACTTAGTTCATTATTAGATCTCAAATGTTTTAATACAAACTGTATATATACATATGATACCTACAAGACACTAATCTAATCAGCCATAAGTACTCCAGTGTCCACATTTGCTTACTGTTACTGCCTTTTGTAAAATGCCTCTCTTCAAGAAGTCCCAATGGGAATATGGTGTTATAAACCGTATCCTTCTTATAAATCTTACTTCTTTATATACTTTTAGTTTTTTATTTAATGAGTCATTCAGAGTTCTGCACCAACGTTAAAAATGGAGAACCGATTTGCAAGGTTGTTTGGGTTTTTTAAATTATTTTTGCTTTTCATTTTCTCTGTGTTCTTAATGTTTTTTGCTTGCTTTGTCATGAACATTCATGCAGTATTTTTTTAATGCAAGTGTAATCTCCCATGTAGATACTAGGATTCATTAGTCTCTTATGGAGCGCTGGCTCCTTTTAAGTAAACATCACTTTACCCAACCAAGCAGCAGAAGCAGTACAATGGAATTTTGATGTTTGAACATGAGGAACTGGAGCAATAAGTTTCTCAAAACATAATGGAAGCTGAATCTTGAAAAAAAACCAAAGCTGAATTATAGCTTAATATGTCATTTGTCATAATGAAGAAATATATAAAAGTCTAAATCTGAATGTGAAATTATTTCAAAGAGAAAAAGAGAAATATTGTTATGCATATCCATGTCTGCTGAGAAAAAACAGTCAGTGGGGTGGAATTCTGTTCAAAATTGTCTTATTTCCTACCTCAGGTATGGCTCTAACTCTAGTAATAATATGTAATTTTCTATTAACCAATTCAGATTGTGCATTTACTGTACAAAGTCTTTAGGGAGATAATACAGAGTTTTTTACTTGAGTGAAACTAGAACATGACTTTGGCTGAAAGGTAAATTGAGACTGTTGCATGATGGGGAGTCAGCATGAGCTGCCTTGGCTCAGATAAGCTTTTTCATGATTGCTTATGTAACATGTTGACCTCGGAATAATTTCCTGCCAGCCACAGAGAGATTGTTGACTTGACAGTTTTTAAACAGTAAGTTTTGCAAGAAATTATTGAGGTGTGCCTGAATACGCAACTGCTTTAATTTTATATTGCTGATAAAATAATGAGCATTTTAGATAATTTGTCTTTACTAACTACTTGCCTTCTTTAGAATGTTTGGTATTAGGAGACTCTGGGTTGCTTTTCAGCTAATCTGAAACTTCCAACTCTCTATAACTAAAGTCTACTGAAGTTATCAAGGTGCAAGAGAGTCATGTCCTACACATTTTGCTTATGTAGCAAGGACTGATAGAAAAGATAAGAGAAAAATTATGGGATCCTTCTGTCTAGTGTGTCCTTCATGAGTTTTGCAAATTGCTAAGCACTTTTGTAGGGGGTTTTTTTGGAAGAAAAAAAATAAAGAAAGGAAAACCTTTCTGACTCCCTCTGCCATCAACTTTTAGATACATTCTTTGAGATCAACATTTCAGTCACTGTCAGATTTTTTATTGAACTACCATAATAATGTTATGGTGTTATTTAGTTTGGTGGGTTTTTTTAATGACATTGCTCAATAATACATTTAATTGGGTCTGGATTTACATCACCTTGAATTTAATTAGGTTTTAGGGTTTGGTGCTATTCTGGAGAATCCTAAGATTAGAAGATTAAGTCTTAAACATTTGGGAAAAATGGTGTTCTGTACTAAAGCTGATTACAAAGCCTATGACAGCACAGTAATGGAAATATATGAATTATCAAATAAGAACACAGCAATGATAATAAAAGGCTAAAGTACTCCTAGAAATATTGTTTGTATTTATTTGTAATTGGAGGAAGTTCTGCTGAGCATTTAAATCTCTTGGCTGCTTCCTCTCCATTAAAATGTATAAGGAGTAACTGTAAACATATTATCATCTCTTTATAATATTGCCAAAGTAAATAACAAAAAGGTGTTAAATGAAATAAGAAAAATTTGTGGTAGGCATCAAAACTGAAAGAATATGGGATATGCACAAATTAAGGGGGACTTACTTTGATCATATACAATCACGAATGTCAGGAGTGGCTCAGTGTTTCCACCCATATAATTTCATCCTATTCTCTGTTCCAAAAGCCAAATTCCTTTCCTGCTGGGTGATGTTATAAGATGCACAAATTACCTGTTGGTGTTTTCACCTGAACTTCACAGCACTCTGAGTGTAAAAGCTATTGGATTGCCTAAGAAAAATTGTGAAATGGAGCAGTTATTTTGGGGAATACAATGAGAAATCATTCATTTGGGGGAGTCAAACAAGCAAAATCCCAAGCACAATATCCTGTTTTTACAGAATGTAGTCTTGCCTCTGGACTGATGTATTGGGATCTTGTGTATCTCTAATAGGGGTGTAAGTATGGGCCATGCTGATACTACACCTATGGGTTGTGCTTAGATTATGTCTACTGAGAAACTTGATTTTAGCTTTGATGGCCACATTTCTCTTTCTTCTTGATCTGAGATTCATTAAAGGACACTGTGAAAAGCAAATTTTTAGACTTTAGGTATCGACCATCGTTCTTAAATTGTAAGTTTGAACTGGGGAACACAGCCAGTGCTTTTTAGTTGGTTTCTGCTCTGTGTAACGATTTTCACACATGACAGTAACAGAACTGAACCTTCTGCTGCCTGTCTGGGAATTGTTTCCCTCGCTCCCTGGGCAGCAGTGCCATGGGCACAGGAGGGCTGAGAACATGGATGTTCAGAAACTCAGGACTGAATCAATGAATTACTATTTTTATGGAGGTTCCAAAGGGGCACCAAATAGGCAGTGAAGTCTGCATCTCTCCATGAACTGTGTCTGACAGGACTCCTTAAAAGCAAAATATAGTTTAATCTTAGTAGCATCATGAGACCAATATAATATAAAAATGAAAGTCTGGCTTTTGCTTCCTTCTTCCTGCTGAACACCAGGTATTGTTACACAGAATAAATGCTGGTTTTTTTAAAAAAAAAGAAAGACAGGACAAACTTGGAGGGGGATGGGGAGAGGAGGTTGGGGCGGGTTCATCTTGAGGTCAGCACATCTAACACAGAACAAGCACTGTTTGCAGATCTATTCAGGCAGAAGATGTCATTTATATAGCCTTTTCCTAAGTAAAACCATGGTGTCAGAAGTAGTAGAATTTTAAATTTCAAATCCATGATTCATCCAGTCATTCCATTTTTTCAATCTGTTCAATTCTTTTATGGAAAGTCCTTCACTTACACACCCATTTGAAACTGTTTTTCTTTCTTTTTCTTCCATCCTTCCTTGTGGCACTGAATCACTTCATTCCCTGGGTTCTCGCTGACACCTACCTGTTTGTTGTTGACATACCCTTTTCTTTCCCCATCCTGGTGGCACAGCATCCTCTACCTGCATCTGCACTGCTCCCAGATTCCATCTTCCTTTTCTTGTGCTTATTCTTTCTTCACATATTACCTGCAACTTTCTGAATATATCCAGCATTTTTTCTCCCCCCCCTTATAGTACTTTAAAATACTTTTTTACCCTGTATTATACAGTAATACTTGGTCTGTTGTGCAACCCTTTAATTTTTCAGTCTTTAGAGACAATCATCTAATACAAAAATTTCTTTTCCAAAGGCAAGGCAAAACTTTCACCAGCCCACCTTCATTTTGCTGTTTGCATCAGCCAGCAGAGGCTGCTACAGGTTGGAATGACCATGAAGGAGCATTCTATAGTTCTGTTTGATGTGGAGACTTCTTAGTATTTAATTCAATAATCCAGGATGATTATTTTCTAACACCGAGACGTGTAGTTTGTTGCTGTAACAAAGAACTCCAGAGTCTGAAAAAGAAGCAGTAAAAGGCATTTTTGTAGTGTTTCACTCAATCAAAAATGTGATCATGTTTATTCAACTAACGTGTTTGAACCATTAGAAAAGATCTTAGCATTTGCATTAATTGAAGTAGATTTTTTAGTCATGGTTTTGAAAACGTCTGATGATTTTTATATGACATTCCAGTACATCCAAATGAAGAAACTCAGTATTTGTTAATAGTCATGCCTGAAACAAGCCATGAATGCTATTAATGAGACCTGCTGCCACTGAGAACATAAATTGAGATCCCTGTTGGAAATCCTGGCCTAAATCTAAGGAACCACTTTCTAAGCAGGCAGCCTATCAAAACAAAGTGGACTGGTGGAACACTAACCCTGAGAAGATTAAAACCCAAGCTTTTTCTGTTTAATTTCAGCTGAGCTTTCTAGACAAGCTCAAAGGATGCTGACACACAGTTTCCAGTGAAAGTGAACACCTGACTTCCTTAAGCTTTATTGAAAATCTTAGCATGAGGCCGTTTAAAGTCTGGCCTCTGACTGTCCTTCGTTTGTGCAGATATGAGCTACACATTCTTTCTCACTACATGTCCTGTTCTGACTCCCTCTAGATTGTGTTATGCACACAAGAGATGGAAATGACCAAACGCTGATCACAGCTACCTCATGGAAGAACACCTTAAATACAGGTACAGTTTAAATGGCATGTGAATATCTGATTTTAAATTATTCATTTTAGGGGGGGATGTGGATAACACTACACATTCTTTTGCTTCATTTTTTGAGATGAAAACTGTCACACTGACAACTTTTGGATGTGTGTCCATCTTAGACTGCAGGTATATCTTTTAAAGAACCATTTTAAAGGATGTCAGTTAGTGCCTCTTGATGGAGTGGGGTTTGTTGTTGACGTCTGTTTAGGAGAAAGTTCCCCTATTTCATTTGCCCACAGGCCATAAACAGCCATTAGATTTCTTTTGATACCTGCTGACCTGAAATGAATTGACAACTGCAGTGTTGGACTGATCCCTTTTTGTTGTGGAGCCTGGTCCAAGTCAATAGGGAACAGAGCAGGTCACAGGATGCTGGTAGACAGTAACTGAATTGCCCTTTAGTCTTCTTTGGATTAAGCCACTTTTTGTATCTTTTGATAATGCATGCTGGTTTTATTCTTAAAGAGTAGAATAAACCAGAAATTTTAAATTCTTTTTTTACTGTTTAAGACTCAGGACAGATACATTATTTATATGTGTTTCCAAGGGTCACAATTAATGTTTTAATATATATCTCTATAGGGGGGAGTTATATGAAAAATATTATAGGGTCAACTAACTTCAAAATCTAGGATTCCTTATTCGAAGATTAGGACTTGTTGATTGAACAACTTGAAGCAAAAATAGATGAGACTGCTTGTTTTGGTGGGAGGCAGGGAATAATATGTTCACAACTAAGTCCATTATGGTGTGTTATAGGAACATGTTGCTTCACACAAAGCAAAAAAATATATATTTCAAGACTGCTTGACAGGCCTCTGATCAGTGCCACATTAGTTTAATGAGGCACAGTACCACTAATTCATTTTCGGAACTTCCATTCATTCCCTTGAAGCCTTTACCTTTCTGTCTGTCTGGTTACGCATAAGCACGAGGCAGGGAAAAGGAAACAGTAAAGTGCTCAAACAGCTGCACAAACCCAACCAGTGGTCAGTTTTTAGCAGCTCCAGAGGTGCAAGGTTGTCATAGCTGCGTAGTGTTAATATATGCACTGCATGTTTTTACACCTTTGCAAATTTTAACTTTAGGAGAGTGCACAGTTTGGAAAAGTTGAGAAGTGAAGCTTCTTTCATAATTACAGTAGGATTCATGAGATGAAAAATTACTTCATCAGAAATTTCATATTATCTGGATTTTTATAATAACATGACATATCCATAAATCTTCCCTCATTTTGCACTCATTCTCTTATTGTTTGAAATGGAGAATGCAATGAATATATTGATGTGTTTAAAGCTGCCTGTGTCCTGTCGACTCCATAGAGCTCTGTATCTTGCAGAATTTAACCCTCTCACACCAGAGATCTCCTCTCTTGAACTGCGGAGAAGTGTACTGAGATAATGACACATTTTTTATCAATATGTGTGCTCTGTCATATGTATGAGCACGTTTGGTGTGTGTCGGAATATATATGACTTGATTTATGACTTGGTTTTTGTCTTTGCAAATACTTTCATGTTGATGCTGTGGAGCAAAATATAATAAATCTTTTTTTCAAAATGTAAGTAAAAATACTTTTGACCAAATACTGTGATACTGAGTAAAACCACAGTTTCCTTAATTGAATCCTCCTGTACATATTTACACCAAATGAAGGTCTGACATTATGTGTTTGAAGATTTAAAAAAAAAAAAAAAAGTTATTTAAAGAAGTTTCTAACATGCAAAGCATATATACCACATCATGTAACTTTCTTTATTTGTTAAATTTCTGTTGGAAAAAAACAATTATATGAAGATTCTATATAAAATATAATAAAGTTATTAGCATAATAATTAGTAGTGATATTACAGGTGTTGATGCTATTGAGATGTGGGGTGGGCTTTTTTGGAAATGAATGCTGAGAAAATGTAAGTTCAAGAGGTTGGCTTGAGATAACTGAACCACATTGTGGCTGTGTTGGTTAGAATCCACTAAATGGTAAAGGTTATGGTGTCACATGCTGCTCAGAAATAAAAAAAGAAAAACATGGTACTTTTAGTGAGGTTAAATGTGCAGCCTACGACTATTTTGGATGAGCAGTGAAGAACAATGTTACTACAGCACTTACCATAGTAAATGCATCCAGTAAAGCAATGTTTTAATGGGCTGTGGTGTACATGAGATGAAAGTAATTTAAGTATCTAATAAGACCTTAACTCTGAAGTGTTAACCAATACAACTACATTAAACACTAGAAAAAGCATATATAAAAAGGAAGTATTTGGACACTAGTTGGTCTGTCTAACAGTGAATATAACAGTACTGAAGAGCCCCAATGAGTGCTTGGGCTGTAGTTAACCATGCAGTCTCTAGAAGAAGTCATACTTCCTAGTCAGTAACCAGTATCATCTTATTGATCACAAATAATAACTGAACACTTCACTTCTCTGCCTACTTAAGGAGACAAAAAAAATCATGAGTTTTCACAGGGATATGACTTCTCTTAGGCTTTGTGCAGGTGGCAGGGGAGATGCCTGGTGTGTCTGCAGCACCAGAATCTGTCTACAACATGCTGTGGCTTCCCCCCAGCCCCAAGCCCAGAATAAACAGAGGACTAATTTCAAGAACAAGTTTTCTCTGTGTTTCCTGCAGTTCAGACACAGCTTAAATATCTTCATTTGTTCCACTTTGGAAATCTTTGCATTAGCATAATCCTGCTTCTAGCTTTGTTCTTTCCTCTCAGCTCACAAAAGAGTGAAAGTGTTGTGGGGCACAAGAGCACTGAAGTAAAACTAAAAGTAACCTGAAGCTCACACAGCAGCAGTACTGAACGTCATTCGCTTACTTATTACAATTTCTAGCTGAAAGCTTCCAACCAGGATCAATTACATCCCAAATTATCTCAGCACATGCTCTTGCCATCAGCACAGGAAATACTGAATTTTCTTTTGTTAGACTTGTTCATCATATTTCAGACACTTAATTTTCTCAGGAAAAAAAACACTAAAAAAATGGTATTAACAATATAAGGGCTTCTTGCTATCCCATTGCCACTCATATTTCCAAGGCTAACACAGCAGTTCTTAATAATGCCTCTGTTCTTCAGATATCTAAAATGCTAAACAGAGAGCAAGGTTTACACTGAGCTTTACCTCCTGTGTGAGCTGCCTTGCTCAAACTGTTAATCCACGCACTGCTTCAGTGTTAGACAAAGTTCAGTCAGGTGAAGGACAGACTTGTGTTGCTACCACTTGAGAAGTTTAATTTATTTGTACCAGGAATTATAGCAGCCCCAATAAGAAAACATTAAATGGTACTGACCTGTTTCAGTAGCAACTCTTTTTTATTGTTTAGTTTTTTTCTTTAACAAGTAATTGCTGCAAGTCCAAAACATTCCAAATCATGTAGTTGAGTATGCTGAGCAGTATGGCAAATGGAAAAATAGTGATCTAGCAAATGTTACGTGGTAGTAATCTATAAGTTATGGGAATAAGAAGGTCGATGCTACCTACTTATACATTATATATTTGCAGAGCCTGCCTTTTGCTTAATTAAGTCCACATTATTTAATTAGTATTGAGACATGAAGGAGGAATAGATATGTATCTCTTCTGAGATCCAATTTTGCTAAAACAAAAGGAGCCAGACGAAGTTGACAGTAATATAAATTTATTAACAAATTTCCAGTTTGGCATCTATTAAGTAGACAAAAAATTTCTATTCACTAGAGGAAAAGCATTAGCCAAGGGCTCAGAACATACTTTATAGTGACAGGTAGTTAAAATTTGGCAGGCAAGGCAGACTGGGACTGAGAAGAGGACCTAGAAATATAAGGAGAAACAGTTTCAATTTATTTACACTACATAAGAAGCTTTGATTTAACACTTTCCTTTATAAAAAGGTTGTTAGAAGCATGTCCTCATAATATCACTCTTCACTATCAGAAACACTCGAGATGGATCTCTAGTTAGTGGAAACCAGAATTGTACTTGGCTTCCTTATTGAAAGCATCCAACTCTTTTTGGATAAGAAAGTTTTTCTGCACAGACAGGGGCCAGTAACAGAAAAAACACATGTTAACCCCACTTACTTTTATTGCTCCTTTATACTTTCATGAATGTTAAGAAAGAAATGAGTCATCAGGTACTTGAAAGACACTATTGCTAGCTGAGGCACAAGGTCTTGCAAAGATGCTGCTTAGAAAACCTTTCATAAGTGAAAAAACTATTTTGATATTGCAAGAAAGTGAAGAGGTTTTAAAATAGAAAATTTAGTGATCGGAGGAGCTTCATCTCTTCAGGCATTTCTTCTGACCTTGCTGTTGAATTTCCATACGTTGGAAATATGCTGTAGATAGGCATAAGGCATTTCTTTAGTGCGGTACTTAGGTTATTTTCAATCAGTTTCCTAGATTTACTCTTCTCAATACGTAGAGCATTGTTATTACTGCCTCCTGTAATGGCTAATTTCTGATCATCTTTGCTAGTATATAGGGAAATGCAGTGATGTTGCAATTCCCTTCTCTTTGCTCGTACAGCAGGCACGCACAGAGACACCCACGCATTTACACTGAGCTACATTTTTTAATTGTGTACTGAAATCTATTTAAACTGCTCCCAACCCGCAACAAGAACTTCATCGGGGGCAAAAAAAGCAAAAACTGAATATGCAGTTAATTAAATTTAGAGTAGCAGATTGGAGCTCTTCTTTGGACAACTATTTGTAGATAAATTTCAAGTAATTTTCACACTGATTATTTCTGGAGGTAGACAGCAGAGGCTGCATAATGACACCCTCAAGATTAGCAAGTGAAGAGGCTGCAAACTGTATTTTACTGTTATAGAGTAAATGATTAGAAATTAACCAACATGCTGATCTGAGTTTCATTTCAGTAAGTAGTATTTCATCAAGCCGCAGAAAGATTTTAATTAGAACTCATTGAGGGTACTGTTGCATTAGGAATACAAAAATGAAGGTGTTAAACCATTCAGCAAATAGTTTAGTTCAGCCTTCTATCTCAGAAATAAATGGTTTTTTATGTTAGGAAAAGCTGTTTGCTTACTATTCTGATAGAGAAATTTAGGTGATGATTTATTGTGACAGGCAAAATCTCAGTTCAAGAAACTGTCATATAGATTAAAAAAAAATCCACCACAAACCCAAACTCTAACCCAAAATTAATGTTCCCCATAGATTAAGCTACTCTGACTGCATTTTTGTCCTGTCTATTAATGATAATGACACAATGAAGCTGTTAACTTTATTAAAATTTCTCCAAAGACAGGCAAAGCAGATTTCCTTCATTTTTCATGCTTTCATATCCTAAGGATCAGTTTGAGACAGAAAAATACATGATGCCATGACAACAGACGTGCGATTTTCAGAAAATCAGAATTTATAAGAATATCATATCAGAATTTTTTCTACTGGTACTGAAGACATGATAATGTGATTCAAATAAACATCACTGTTGCCAGTGTTAGAGAAAAATACATATATGAATAATTCCCTCTTGAAGGATTATCTTTTAAAACTCAAAGTTTGCCCCTTTTTTAGCAATAATTAGTGTTACCAGAAATAAAACATATAAGCAACTCCTCCTCTCTAGATATGTCTTCTCAAAAGGTTGTGTAAATCTTCATCAGAAACACAAGGGCATACTGCAGCCATCATTGCAAACACAAATAAAGGGAAAATGAACTAGGAAACTGGGGGTTTTGAGCTGTGAAACATCATACAACTTTCCCTCTGTCTGATGTCCCACCCTCTGTCTCTTACTGGGCCAGAGGCCGAGTCATTTTTTTGCCTAATGACACTTTTCCACAATTCTGAATGAAATTACTGAATGAAGGAATGAGTGAATGAATTATTTCTGAATGAAATAATGCTTTACTAAGGAAGTAGTAGTTTCGAGTCAGAGGCAAGTCTAGGCTGTAGAGTTAATACCTATTATTAGACACCTGGAAAACACAGAAAGCCTTCCTTTTGCTCTAGTCCTTTCTGAAGCCTAAAATAGCTGCAGATTTCATAACTGACTAAGAAATGAGGATCTACTGATTTGTTTAACCTAGCAATTTGTTTCATAAATAAAAGTCAGAAAAATATCCCAGCCCCTTCCCTCAACTAATTTAATTATTCAGCTCTGACTATAACGGAAAGTGTTAGCTGTTTCTTATTTAGTTTAAATTAACTGTATAGGAGTAGGTCTCTAAATATGCAAAGCATATTCTGTGCAAGGACGTCCAATTTTTAAGCAGCCACAGTTCAAACCACTTCAAGTGTCTTTGCATTGTGAAAGCGTCTTAGAAATTGAGCATGAGGCCAACCAAGAAAAGAATGAAAGGAAGCAGGAATAAAATTATAATATGTATAATGGAGACTAAATTCTTTTCACGACACACAAATGCAATTGGTAGCATATGATATTGCTCTCATTGTTACTAAAGACAATCACTCTTGTTTTTAACAGTATTTTGATTCTCATTTATCCTCTTTAAGAGAAAACCAGGATGAAGGGGCCATAAAGCAGGAGCTTCCCCATACCCTGTAGTGGCTCCACATGGAGTTGAGGGCAGTGTGCAGTTATAGCCCTGGCCCAGCAGCTCTGGGATCCTGTCCATGTGCAAGTCTGCAAACCTGGTGGTTTTGTGCCTAACAGGGGCTTTCAGGTGTCATCCACCTGCTCCAGAGCTTGTTCACCTCTTACTTCAGTTAAGCATTCATTTTCCACAATTTTTTGTTGTGTTTTTCTTGTTTGTTTTTTTTTTTTTTTCCCCAACTTACACTCACATTAATACATTTTGACTCAGGTTCAGTTCTTGTTTTCCTCCTCTGACTTGGTCAGGTGCAAACCCTAGTGCTCTTTCCCTGCCTCTGCCTTACGAAGTACCTTATGGTGTCCTCATTTAGTCTTTTTTGGGTAACCTCTGCATCTTGGCATCCAAACTTCACTATTCTCACAAAATGAGTGAGAGTTGGCAGTTCACCAGATCCTTTAGGGTGTGTGCTCTTTCCTATTGGTTTTGGGGTTCTTTTCCAATGCAATTTGGAATTTTTTAGCATGTCTTTTTAGCATACGACTCTGGTGAAAAGCAAGAATGATAAAAATCTCTCCAGTTCATGATATCCCAAGCAATTTTGTCTCATGAGAAAGTTTCAATGGAGATGGTGTATATTGGTTAATTCGAATATTTCAACCACAGATCACAGGTCGCCTTTTGAAGAGGGTCAACTAAAACAGTTTATGGGCATGAAGGACAGTTGTTGATTTGAGTAGATGTTTCTTTTGAAAATATGTGTATTACACAAACATTTTTCATGCTTGCTTCTCTTATTTTGGAAATAGAAAAATAATATCTTTTTTATATTATTTGTTTATTATAAACCATATGTCTCTACCACTTTCTGTTTGAAAGGGAGAAAAAGAACGATAGCTTTTATGCAGTCATTCAAGATATGCATCCTGGAGAGCTGTAGGCAGGGTTATCAGCCTCTCTGAATGTATTAATGTGCAAGATTATTTTCTGTTACAAAGTGTCAGTTTGAAAAAGAAGACAAAACTTTGGGTTGAAGAAAAATTGGTCCTTGATTTTCTTAACTAACTATTGTTGAATAGTTCTGGTATGGCAAGTAGTGTTAAGTTCTCCTTGTGCTTTGAAGGTACATGTTTTTTCATACAGCACAACTCAAACTGAGGGAGTTAAGACAATAATGCTGACCAGCGATTGCATGTGCAGGTTGATTTAAGTGTGAAGAAATTGGATCATACATTAGCATGTGATCCTTTGAAATCATAAGTAATGGGGCAACAATGACCCAGATGCAATAACAGAGGGCCTGAGCTGAAGTCAGTGCAATCAGCTGATAAAAAAAGTTCAATAAACTTTAACGACCTTCAGGTTAAAAATAGTAAATTAAATGTTCTATGCTGGATAAAACATACTGTTTCCCCTAAATCCCTCTTTGTGTCAACACTGAAAGCCTCTCTCTTTGAGCCAAGTATGAGCACATTAAATTTCAAAATAGCTGAGATTAAGGTATAAATTTTGAAGGACCTCGTATGGGGAAGTTCTGAAGCCCATTATAAGTAAGGACTGACATTTGCATATGTAAACTCCCTCTGAAGAATGACAGGTGATACAAAAGCTGTTTAATAATCAAATTAAGTCAGTATTAGTGGAACCAATCAGTGTTTACCAAAATATTTCTGGCTTTTCAGGACTTGTGAAAACATGCTGTTTTAAACTGTGGATTTATCCTAACTTTGGAAATACAGAGTAATTTAGAGTTAATGTATGCTTAGAGATGAAAAAATCACTAATTATAGTCAAAAAATCATGGTAGAGAAGCTCAGCTGTTCCAGAGAAACACACAGAATGGTAGATCAAGCTAACACTAACTCGTATTTCTCTTTCCAATTTTCTTGTCAGTGACTTATCACCTTATGCTGCAATTTTACACTTTTTTCTACTGTCAGTCACATTCACTGGTGTGAATCCAAACTAAGTCTACAGGCTTCAGTGGCATCACTCTGTATTTACCAGGGTATATCTGAGATCAAAATCCTTCACTATTTTATTGTGCCTTCCTCCCTGAGAAGCCTTTCTTCTCTACCAATGAAGTTCCCAGAGTGCACTTTCTCCAGACTGACGCTTATGGTGTATAAATAATTTGGCAGGTGCATTGTATTAATATAAATGATCTGTCACAGCACTGATTTCCTTGCAGCCCAAGTGAAGTGTGCAGGAACAGACAAAGTGGCAAGTGTGTCTGTTTAACTCTTCCTGCTAGTGCTGTTTTAAGTACATTTATTTGCAGCTAGGGGGGATTTTGGTCCTTTTTCATGCTTTTTAGACACTTTCTTTTTTCTTTTATAAACTAAGTGACCCTGTCAGCAGGTTAATATCCAGGCCTCAAGGATTTTGTTGCTGTTGTTATCTCTTTTTATTCTTTACAAAACTGCATAGTTACAACAGGTTAAAATGAAGGCTGAAATGAAAGAGAAAATACAAGGTTGCAAGAATGAGATATGAAACCTGTTTAAAGTTAATCTGATGAAACCAATGTACTGACTGCTTTGAATAAAATCATTGCAGCATAATTATTGCTGTATTAGATAGTGTTAAATAGTGTCACCCTTATGCTTACCACAGTACCCTGTGGGCATGGAGACTGGCTCTACCAGGTAATACAGGTCTTGAGGCCAAATTCATTGTATTTACCCCCACCTTGAGGGGGAGTTTGGGGGATGGTTTCAAAAACTTTGGATCATAGTTCGGCACTATCCTATTTATCTAGATGTAAACAGCAGTAATGTGCTGTTAGTTCCTTTGCTGTTCAGTACCTCTCTTAAAGGGTTTTAGAACAGGTTTCTTAAGTGTCCCTGCTGCTACAGCATTACTTGTACGCATCAGAAACTTTTCATCCTCAAAATTCTGTCACTGCCCTCATTGCTGTTTTTCAGACAGGAGGACAGACACACAAAAAAAATCCGTACAGCTTGCTCAAGGTCGTACAGAAACCTGTGGCAGAAAGTAGAATTGAAATACTCTGACAATTGTGGTTGTTTAGATATAAGTAATTCAATTCTAGAGTATGTAAGAGTAAATATTGAAACTGCATAAATTATTCACAGCATGCATGTTATTCTGAATGCTTAACTCCCATGTAGGTGATTTTCAGACTGTTATACATGTTTATTTTTCCAAAATGCTCAAGCAACAGTCTCATGGATAATATTTGCTGAGATTATTTTCTGTATTCACTATTCAGCAGTTATCTGTAAATGGAATTTTTCTGACGGCACACTGATTTGATGGGTTTGAATTCTCCCGGTATTTTCAAGACTACTGTGGTATCTTTTATGTGTAAGCACAAGCACAGCCAGATGTACTTACGAGAACTGAGAACTTTTTATCATTCCATTGACATTATTGGAACAGAAGGACACCTGAATGTACTACCGCAAAAAAAGAAGATACTCAGTGGCATGATACGCAAATCATGAATTTTTCCTGGTATCCAGAATGCATTTATTTTCTAATATTTTGCAACTCTCTGCGACAAAGAAATACAGTTAATTAGGCATGCTGAAAGGAGAACTTCAGCTACTTTAATATGCATAGCTTCTGTCACAGAATGTTCAAACAGTGGTGGTGAATCAATTTGAAAACTCCAAGTAGGCTGGTTGATGTAAATTAAATTAAAAGCTCAAGGCTGCTTGATATGCACTTTTTCAGACGTTGGCTGAAACCCTGCTTAAAAAGTTACTTCCAAACTCAGCCACAATTTAAAAAAATTGTCATATTTCAACTAACTCCCATTTAACTGTCATGAACATTTCTGTATTTGCTTTCCCATCATTACTGACTACTGAGACACCTGTGTACAAACAGTAGCTCTCCCTTCTCTTGCTATGTCCCTGGTTCATTCACTGACAAAACATTCCTGTGCTATAAGATCATATTAATTTTTGTAAGGATCTTAGAAACATAGCAAAACAAAATTATCCACTGTAGCTTCTGTTGGCTGGAACCCATCCTCTCATCCTGCTCTACAGACAGGAGGAACTTCGGCCCTAGGCTTTAGCTTCCCAGTGAGGAGGAAATACAAAGACAAGTTCTCTGCTAGCTTTGAATCCTGCTATTGTAGGATCACCCCTGAACAGAGGACAGTGTTTCAGAATCAGAGGAGAGTATGATCATGCTTTTAACCTTTCCTTAGAATATAGATATTGGAAATGTTTGTACTTTTGTTTCACTGCATTTTAAAAATATTCATATTTTCCTGATCCTGGTGCTTTTTCCCATGTAAGTTTAAACCCACTTCTGAAAGTCATCATTCAACTGCACCTCATTTCATGTGTCATCTCAGCATGTGAATAATTTTCAGAGCATCACTAAGCCTATTATGAAAAAATAGATCGAGACAACCTTAAGATGTCCTTTATACTCAGAATGGGATTAGAAGAACATGTGGCTTGACAGGAATGCATTAAACCTTTTTGTGTGTATAGAGATTACAAACTTCACAAGAGGCAATCTATTCTGCACAGATCTGTGTTCTTACTAAAAGTGGGTTTGGATGTCTAACCTGAACTTTTCTTCTTGAAATTGTCCCATCCACTTAGATGTAGAAGACATTGTACTCCCTTTCAAATAGCCTTTTTCATGTTTTGCGCTTCTCACCATCTTTCACTACAAGTGTCCTTGACCTCTGTTGCCTCACCTCAGGCTTGCTCTCCCTCTGGATTCTTGCTGAAGTGCAATGCTTGCAGAGGGCACTGCTATCCTGCTGAGACAAGTTTATTACCAGGCAAGTGTTACTGCATCACATCAGGCTGTATGCTGATACCTGCACCCCAGTATGAGGGGTGGTTTCGTAAAGTGACATTGCATCATTGACTCCCCTTCAGCTCCGGAGTCAGTATAACTTCAGAGTGTTTCCTGCAGAACTGCTACCAGGCCATTGTTCTTCCTTCAGGTTCAGTAAAAGTTATTGTGCCTATGTGAGATGCATTCCACTTGTCCCTGGGAAATCGCATCTCATCTTTTCAATCCATTTCTCCAGATATCAAGATGAATCTTCCAGGAACTGGAAGTCCTTGTTAGTTTCTCTCATGGACTGAGAGTCCTCCTGGGTTCACCCTAAAGAAACGTATCCCCCTTTCACTGCACAGGACTGGACTCAGGGCAGAGATCTGACAAGCCCAATCCAGTGCATCCTTCCCTTTCGGCTGTGGAACATGGATGTTGTTATGCACCCTACTAATATAGTCTAGTCCAAGTGTACCTGTCTCTTTTATGAGAATGACCTCTGGGACACACCAGATAAAAGTTACAAGGTCTGAATCTTCTATTTTTTCTCCATTCACGAAACTTCTAGGCCAGTAAAGAATATTAAAGGAAATTAGGCTGGTCTGATACAACTTGTTCCTGACAGCTCCATTTTTGCTACTACTCATCTCCTTGTTATCCCCAGATGTGAAAATATCTGAATGATCAATAATGCAGTGTTCTGTGTTACTTGGCGTATTTGTTTGTGTGCCATTACACAGGAAAAACAGTTATAACTTGAACTGGTCAAGCATTTTTATGCTTTTAAGATCATAAATATTCATGGATTTTTTCATTGTAAAAATGTTTCATTTTATTTCAAAAACTTATAGGAAAACACAGTTTTTCCTTAAATTATTTATATTTCTTGACTCATCCTCTGTTTCTGCCCTTCCTTTCTCTGTCAGATGAAGAGATATGAAAAAAAGGAAGCAAAACTATAAATGTTATAAAAAATTAAAACTGAATCAAGTTCGTGGTATAATTTCAGGGAACTGTTAGTATATTGGGGGAGGTAGCATTCCTTTTTGCTGTATATAATATCGGAATGAACTATACTCTGTCTAGCCCCAGCTCATGCACTAACAACTTCTTTGACTTGTTAATAGCTAAATATCTGCTAAAGTTTTCTGTGACCTATATACGTAAGAAAACAATTATGCTATAGAAATAGTCCTGCCTTGGTATTGTAGATCATGCATAATAATTCACAGTGATATGTGTATCTAGTTCACATTCAAAACAAAAGACAAAATTACACTCTTTGTTTCACTTTTCCATTATAAAAACAATATGTTTGCATGAGCAAATGTTGAAACATTACACTATGTCAGTGCAATATTAATTTAGCCCTTGTGAATATGTTTTTCATACTATCCTTAATCATATGATTACATTTTTTCTCTCATCAAAATCCTATTTCATTGTGTGCATAATTAATAATGTTCTTACATTTCCACAACCTGCTATTACTTGGATTGTTCCCATCCAGTTCTTGAGTTGTCTAAATCCTCTTTTAGAAAACTCATCCTTGATCAAATGCCTGCTTGTAAACAGTTGTTCTATTCAAGAACCAAATAAAGGATTTTTATGTCTCTTGCCCACTCCTGTTTGCCAAGCACTGCAGTTAAAAATTATCACTAATGCAGCTGAACACATATAGGAAACATCCCTATGTAGCCTCAAAGTGTCTCACTGCAACAGAAATGCTAGATGAAAACATGTTTTTCTGCTTTTTTAATTCCCCCAATACAGAAAATGGTAATGCAGCAAGGGCAGCAGTGTGTGATCTCTGCTCAGCACACTGGAATCACCTGCAATTTTTCCTCTGCAGGTGGTTTCCAGTCTGACTTCCGTTTCCCAACAGGACTCAACAATAACCCACCACATGGCAGAGCTCATGCAACAGATGTGTACAGACTACAGTATTTGCAAGGAAGCACCTACTTCCCAGGACTTCACTCAATTAGGCAACTCTAAAATAGAACTGAAGTCCAAAACTAATTTTCGTATTTTCCCTAAGAAGGTTTAATATTAAAGCAGAGAGCATTAAGTGGGTGGGACTCAAATACACCTGTGCCTTATTACTAGACGAGGAACAGCTGTGTTGAGTAACGGACAGTATAAAAAGCTCCAGGTTACCAGGGGAACCTCAGTCTGGGTTGGCTGGTGTTTAGGGTAAGTAAGTTTAACTTTGTATTCAGTTTCTGAACTGGAGGAGGTGACATTTGTGGTGAGTGTACTTCTTTTCCTGAAAAGTGTTTGAGAGGGTGTTGTTTGAGTGCAGGAAGGAATTTCAGGGTTGTTTGGTTTGGGTCAGTAACTTGATTATGATTAAATTGTTATATTTGTGAGATGTAAGTAGAGAGTTCTCTTGAAGCAGTTGCTAGCTATTTTGTGTTTATTAAGACTAGGAAGACCAAAATATTATTATAAAATAGGATTTTAAGACCTGACTCTACAAATTCATCCATCTACTTTATCTGCAAAGTAGGTTCAGGTTGTGTTCTTGTTTCATAATCTGTAGTGAAGTTTCTAGAGAAAAACTAAAAATCCTCATGTATTCCTGCGCTTTGTTTGGTGGTACTGCCTTACAAATTCTGAGGGGTTTATGGATTTCTTCTACATTGTTTCTTGTTGCTCAAGGACTGCAAATGTTTAGGTAAGGCATTTCTGTGTTCTCATTTCACAGCATATTGAATTATGGCAACATGGACACTAAGCATATACAGCACAGTGTCCCTGTGGTCTTGCTCATGTTGCACGGGCCACCAAACCCTTGCTGTTGTATTTAGATGAGGCAGAAGAAAAAGTGTATGCTTCTTTTTGCTGGGGAGGAAGAAAGGACTGATGTCTGGAAACTAGACAAAGGCAGAGATTTCATGTCAAACAGGCTGAGGCACTCGGGGGAGGCCTGAGCACCTGGGACTGTGCTGCCCCTGGCTGGGGGCTGCAGGAACTCTTCGTGGTGTGGGGGGAAGGATTGTTATAGGAGATGTCTAATACAGTGCTTAGATAAGCTGGTTTCTCTCTTTGTCTCTTGGCGTGTTGTCTGAGGAACTAAGCTCTGGCCATTCCATCAAGGTACGCCAGGCTTTCCAAATGTCCCATACGTATCTGTATGCATATGACAGCTTTGATTTTGAAGTAACTTATATGATCTTGAAAACTAGATAGTCAAGAATAAATTTGTCTTCTTTCAGATCTTTCTGCAAAATGTCTAAAGAATATTATCACCAGGTATTACTGTGGTGCATATAACATCCCTTTCTGTATAGTATTGAAAATGCTTTGGTTTCTAATGCTGTGCTGATGCAATTGAACTAACGTGTTTTCCATTGCGAAGCTGAATATAAATGCTTATTCCTCCTCGTTGTGTTAGTCTTTAGGATATCTAAGTAGCGTGTGTAAGACTTAAGCAGGACTTTTCTTTTGAATCACTCTTCCCACTTGCAAATTATTTGTGAAACCTTTTCTAAAAAGCTCTTATTTCCCAGTGTTTTAGGCAATAAATAGCTTTTCTGACTTGTGTTTAACAGTTTTGTTGCAGAAAGAAAACTCTTGTCACAAGCTGTAAAAAGACATTGTTTCATTGACTCAGACTAAGACTGATTTTCCAATGAAAATCCTGAACCTGAGGCCTCACTATCATTGCCAAGGAGCTTTGCTGACTTGCTGAGGATCAATCAGCTGTATTAATTTTTATAATATCAAACTCAACCAGTGAGAGTGTCTCAAATGAACACAAGGACAAGGAATCTGTCCTTCAGCTTTTCCACCCCTCCCTTCTGATTTGCAAATTGAACATAATACTTTTATAGGGTTTAAAGGTAAACGTGCCCATATATAAACTTCTGCCCCACCTGCTTGAGCCCATGTGTGTGTTCTGGCAGTATATGCCCACTTGCACATTTGTTTGCTGAAGCTTACATTCACGAGGTAGCTACAGGTGAACTTTAAGTCCACAAGGAAATTGAGCCTTCCTGGACATTTTTATGCTTAGAGGGTTTTTTCCTCAGAGATGCAATTGTCAGTAATACAGATAAAGCTAAACAGAGTGTAGCCATTCAGAAAACCTTCCCCACAAAGAGTAGATGGCTCTTGTATCAGTCCTTTTGCACTGGGGACCTGGTTTGCATCCACTGACAAAAGAGTAATGTCAGGTTAGTACAAAACTAGCAAGAAGACAAGCCTGTGGTTACTGAAGAGATGTTCTTTTTGTGTCAGATTGTATCTTATGCAAACCTAATTAGTCTCAGTAAGGAGTGGGTATCTGTTCTGTGAAGTTTACTGTCATTTTATTGTGGAGGCCTGATAACGGCTTGGTTTAACTGTGTAGGGATGGCATTCATTTAATGGGGTGTAACTTGACTGGAATCTTGCCTCATCAGGGTGGCAGAAAGAGCTGTAAAATTTTATCGACCAGTGAAACAGTGGGTCAGAAGCTCAGTGTGTACAAATCAACACAGCTGGCTTGGGAGTCAGCAAAGCACTACTGGTGTGTGCCAGCTATCTTGTTTCAGTGGTCTGAGGTGGCTAGATACTCAGGTTTTTCTAGGTCTTTTTTTTCCCCACTGCATTCACAATCAGAGTCTTTAGATGCCTATAATATTTTATGAAACTGTGAAGCTGAAATGGTTGCAGAAGTTAGTGCATTAAATCTATGTAGAAATTGAGCAACACACAAATTCAGAGCTGTGTTTTGCACAGAATCTGGGGGGATGGTGAAAGAAAAACAAAAATGTGAATCAAATTGGCAAAGAAGAATGTTTGATGCTTGTAAAGACCTCAAAGTCAAATTCATCAGACAAAAGACCTGCACTTCATCAAAAGTTTAGTGTTTTTTGAGAATAAATTTAATTTAAATAAAAAGGTTTTGGTTGAGATGTTTCATTTTCAACAACTTTCAATTTCTGTTGGAATAATGGTAAATTCCTTTTCAGTCAATTTCATACAGAGGCATGCTGTTAATTGCTTTTAAACTTTAGTTAACATCTCCCCATTTTTTTTCTTTTAAATCTGAGTGATTTCAACATAGGATTTTTGAGTCTAACCCTATAATGTGAAGACCTAGTTATAAAAGTGTCCTTGAAAGAATATTGATTGGATGCATTTCTCAGAAGTAGTTTGACGAAGTCAAAGAACTCTATAGCTTAGATAAACAAATATTGGCAATTCAGACCAATACTTATCAGGTGACCCTTTTTCATTCTTGAAAAGTGATTACCATGAGATGATTTAGGTTCTGTAGCAGCCTGTGAACTGCTGCAAGTGCAGTCTTGCCAGGGATGCTCAGCTTATTCCAAAACCATCTTTTACCTCAAAAACAATGCTGTAGGATATACAAACAGCTGATATCTGAATATACAAAAACTAAAGGATTACCCACATGCAAGTAGGAGAAGTTCAACTTTCTATGGGTAGCAGGCAACTTTTTCCCACTTACTCCAATGAAGTCCTAAGTATATTAAAGCCAACAGATACACCCTAACGTGAGTTTGACATTCCTTGTTAAAATAGACTTTGAAGGCAACACTTTTCCACAGTTTTCTCTCAGAAGATATTAACTGATTCAAATCCCTATCTAGACTTTTAGAAAACTCTGTACTTGCAAAATGGAATCCAAACATGCAAATACTATCTACTTTTTCATATTTTTCATATTGTCTGTTGTGAGAATGAGAAATGAGGAAATCTTTTTTAGTTGTAGATCTGATTTGTGTGTTGAAAAAAAATCTGTGGGCTGAGTTCCACAAGAGAAATTCATTTGCGAAGAGGTACAGAGTTGTGCATATGCAGATGTATGGACAGGGTGAACTCTGAGTATTGGGTCTTCCAGAGCTAACGTCAGAGGTTGGCAACAGAACACTTTCAAAGGTTTTGAAAGACAGATTTTATTGTAGAGAAGTATAAACATATCTTTCAGGAAAAACAAATAAAGGAAAACAAACCCACAAATAGAATGGGCTTTAGTTTACATAAAAATAACACCTTTATGGCCCTTTGCCTACTAGATAGAATGACTTTTTTTTGGAGGGGAGGGGGTGGTGTTTCGTTATGTTCAAAGTCGGGATGGAATCCATTGTGGTCTCATTAGTTAAAATGAGCTGTATAGAGCTGTGCCTCTGATACCCTCACAGAGCTCAGTTACCCCAGAACATCAGAGTCTTCCTTAAGTCTCTCTGCCCTACCAGAATCTTGACATTCACTCTGGTGAGTGACGGATGCTGATTTTTTTTTTTTTTGAGTACGAAGATTTTTAATAAGCCCTTTCTTGTAATATGATTCATTGATATATCTTCTTGAGGCTTCCATTTTGCACACCTTTGCAGGGCCCCTTGTGGTAAAAACACTCAATGCCACTCTCTGGAAACGAATGTGGCAAACATCCACTCACTCTGTGATACAAAGCCAGCCCTCTGACATACTGAAGTAGAGGATACAACTTACAAGGATTGAATTTGCTTAGCAAAAAGGTGTGAAGTGTAATGTGACTTGTTACAGTAGCAGAGGTGAACTTGGGATTACTGAGAGACAGGGTGCACTCTACAAGTAATTATTCTTTCCACTTTAATATTTTGCCTTTTCTTAAAAAAGATAAGTTCTAGGGGAGAATGAAGTGTGGAAGACTGACCTCAAATTCTTCATATCAGTCTTACCACCACAATAATTTTGGGAATAACAATACCTCCTTTGAACTGTCATTTCCTGCAACTTGGACAAATAATTGAGGGACATTGACCCCCATCAAGATATTTATTCCTAAATTTTAGGGGAGATTGCATTCAAACCCTCAAACTTGGAATGCTTTATTAGCAAACCTACAAGTCATAAGAAGGATTTATTAAAATACTTGTAATTAGGAATGTGCAATGCAAGCCCTCAGTTTGGAAAGACATCTGTCACATCTTACTATTGGCTGAAGCTGTGCTGTGTAGTACAACACTTGAGGAACCAACCGAATTACAAAACTTCTGACTTCTAATCTGGAAAAAACCCCAAAAAACAAACAAACAAAAAAGCCAAAACAACAAACCCATGTTACTGCTAGAACATATTGAATCTTTGCAGACAAAACTATTAAGAAAGCTCATGAGAGAATGAGTTCTTTTCATCTCCTAATCCAATATGTACATCCTCTATTTTATTAGCTTGAAACAACTTTGCAGTTGAATCAGAACAAGAAAAAGGATCTATTCTTTCATACGCATAACTAATTAATAAGACTAGTAAAATTCAAGATTGGAGGATGTCAACTATTAAATGTGTTAAAAAGTATTAAATTCATGAAAGACAAGTCAACAAAGGACTGGATATCTGGAGACAACCACAGACGGACAACTCTGGACTACATGTTGCTATGGCTTTTCTACATATTGAGTCCACTAAAACTAAAGTCTGTCTCCTGTCCATGATCACTTTCCTGCAGTGCTTGTTATTCTACTCTTAACAGGTATGATTCCGTCATGTTGTGTCGCAAAGTTACAGACTTTCATATTGTCATCTACTGCTGTGGAAAAGTTTGCAGTTACTTCCATTCTAAGTGAGATTTTAAACTTTTTAACAAAAAAGTGAAGAAATACCTGAGTATATCCTAATCATGAAAAAATACTGACTTTCCAAATAGCACATCAGTTATTGCATTAGAATTGGAACCTTCACTTCATTTCATCACTAACTTCTGAGGATTCAGTCTGTGGACTGTATAAAAGGCCTTGATGTGTTTGGTGTTTGTTTGGGGATTTTTTTTGTATTTAAAGTATTGTGAGTACATTTATGTATTAAAGGAAATCTTTATTTGCCTCATGGTCTTCTAGCTTCTATAAAACATAAATAATTATCTTGGTATGTTCTGGTTTGGTTTTTTCTTTGTCTTTTAGGAAGATACTGTTAGAGTATGGAAGACATTTTGGTGCTATTGCATTTCTTTTTTTTTTAAGAAGCAGACCTAAGTGAATGTGAGGGGCAATAGCTCAGTTGCTCAGTGACAGGAGACAATATTTGCTATTAAATTTAAGCACTTATTGGCCAACCATTATAATGCCTTAGGGAGGAATTTCAGCCGAGTGCTGAAATTTCAGCTGTTTGTAAATCTAGTAAAGTCACAGAAGTCAGAAATGAATAAAGGCTGAGACTTCCCTGGATGGTTTCTTCCCTTCTCTCTTTTCCCTCTACTCTCCCAGTCCCTCTTCTAATAACAGGTGATGCATTGTTTTGGGTATTTTAGGAATAATTTTGTCTAAAATTATCTATCTAAAGACAGTGATGGTGATCAGCTATGTCCATTCCTAAGGGGAGATTGTGAGTACAAAGTAGTTGTTTCAGGAAGGCTGTCATCTCTCCTCTACAATTTTTGTGTTCCAAGCTTGCAAATCAATGGAAATAACTTTCCTGCAATGAGTTGTGGACTCTGCCACTGTTGAGGAATGCATTCAGTGCAGGCAACTCCGGATGCAGCTGCAGGTTGAGCTCAGATTAGGAGCTTAAGAGAAGAAGCCATGAACTGCTGACCCTTTCCACAACAAAGGGCCCAGGGACCTGTATTTCAGGTTATGCTTTTATGATACCATAGTGAACTCTTTCCAAATCTAACACAGTATCATAGCTATTAAATAAAATCTCTTCTCTGATAATCTTCATGCCATGTATTAATGTCTATCAACTCTTCCTACTTGGTCTGTCTTCCCTTTGCAATCGCCTTTTGCGACAGTTACATAAATACTTTGATATCGGTGACTAGAAAGTATAGGAGCTGGGTAAGCACAATCTATCCCCATTTAACAGCCTGTGAATGACTGCAATAAAAAAAATTAAATGTCATGCAATCTAGGAAAGGAACAATACCTTGCAGTGCTCTGTGGACCACATTGCTCACAAACTGTCAGAGTTAAGGTAAAAATTAGATATTAGGGTTAAATGTTGAAAATATCTTTGAACATTGCTAAATTCTCTTCATTGGCTAACCTATAACAATAGTAAACTATTGGAATTGTGGCAACAGGGATATATTGGTTAGCTTGAATCATAAAAAGTACATATTCAAAGCTACTGGTTTGAGGAAATTTATAGTTCTACAAGTCTCCTAGCCACTAGCCTGTGAGACACAAAAGAAAAAAGATGATAAACCAGCAAGGCTTCTGCTGCCAGTGTCATGGTATGTACCCCACGGGTGTGCTCTGTATGCTAATTAGGACCAAGTGGATGGGAACGTTTAACCAAATACCTTCTAAATAAGGAACATTGAGACAAGGGAATCTTGTTTGGCTCAGAGATGTTAACTTTGTGCACTTCAGCATAACATAACTGAACCTTTGCTTGTATTAATTTTTCAAATTTAAAGTGAATGATCCCACTCCGCTGACAGAGGGTTGCAGGACTGAAGCCAAGTATATTGTGTATAAAAGCATTCACTGGTTTTTTTTGTCATAAAAATGTCACTGTTTTTTCAAGATTAAATTAGTCTAAGAGCATCACCTTTGAACTTGGTAGGCAGATAGTTTAGACCTGCTGTAATATCAGTTGTTAGTTTGGTTGAGGTATCCAGTAAGGTGAGAAGCATTTTCTGGCATAATATAACAATAACAATATCATTTTTGCAAGTGTTTACTATGGAGACAATAATGAGGACCTGAAGATAGGGGAAAAAAAATCACGTAGAAGTAATTTAATTTCAGTTTTGACTCAAAACTATGTTTCCTTTCTCTAGGATTACAGATCTTGTAATATTAGGGTTAAAAGGTGTGTGTTAACAAAACAGTGAGATCATACTTTTAATATAAGAAGATTAAAAAATGAACCTAGTAACTTTCCTGCCTCTTTGACCTGCATTTTTGTCTCGCGTTTTCTAGTCCTTCTCTTTGTTTGTTTTTGTTTTGTTGTGTTTTGTTTGGTTTTTTTCCTGCAGTGCTTCTAGTTATTCACAGGCTGCATGGGTTGCAGACTGCTGAATCAGTGCACTTGACAGACCCTGTGTTGTAACAGAGCCATTCTCTTTAAATCTGAATTGAAGTTAATGAATGGTTTTGTTTGCTGCTGTTGATAGGGTATTCTGCTCCAAAACTTGCACAAAAACTACTGTAAGGTTTCCCTGTTTTCATGCGCTTAAAGAAGAATAAAATAAAGTCTGCTTATGTTTTTCATACTTCTGTGTACAGGAAATCTCCTTGCCAAACAGGCCTGCTCTGGACCTGGTGTTGCTCTGACCTTTAGAGATATACTAATGTGTCAGACACAGGTAATCAAGGACTGTTGATGGAAATAATATCTTAAGAAGTAGACAAGCATTAAGGAATGAAAATTACTTCCTTCAATTGTGGAAGATCATTTGAGTTGATCTCCAACTTGAGAAAGGCATTGTTTTCCCAGAATCATTTGTGCTTTTTTGGTTTTGGTTCGGGGTTTTTTTTTTTTTTTTACATCCTGCCAATTCTTACAATAAATGCTACCTCCAAATCTATTTGGTTGTGTCCTTCAACCGCCAGTAGTGCTGTCCTGCAACTGCTCAATGTACCAGTGCAACAGCACACTGTGGAATAGATATGTCTATTTTTGAATTGGACTCAAGGCCCAGCTTGCTTTGGTTGTTGTAATGTTTTATTAGTCCATGATAGGTTTCGAACCTCAGTGAAACAGGTAGCAGTCAAAATTTGAGCTCCATGAGACTTTCTCACCTCCATGTGTCAGAATGCAATTTGCAACAGAATACATGGAAATGATATTTTTGTTAACTGGTTTTTTTATTTTACTTGAAGGCAGTGGTGATTTCTGTTATTGTTTAATGTTCTGGATTGCTTTCAGTATTCCAAGCATGGCATGCTGACGTTTTAAAGTGTTAAACAAGTAAATATTATGGCTGTATGTTGTTGAGTGATTGTTTTGGAAATACTAGAAGTTCAATTCTCTTTAAGGAAAGGGGAAAAAGATAAACATAATGTTGGTGACAATGTTTACTGCTGTAGCCTGGTTGAGGGAACAGAGTAAATATTTTCTTTTACGTGTTAATTTCAGTGCGTACTTGGAAATTATTTGCATGATACGACAAACTAAATGAAATCTGTTTGAAGAGATGAGTGGAGAACCTTGCATTTAGTGATTTGGGTACCCTTTAGTGGATAACTGTATGACATTTGAAGGTTGGATTTCATGTTTAGAGATGGTGCTACAAATAATGATGAAAAGAGCAGTGTGGGTGAAATGTAGGTGCATAACAACTCTCAAAATGCAGCTTGGCAGCTAGCAGGTAGAAAATAAACACTGGTAGTGACAGCTGGAGGACAGTAAATACCAGTAAATGAAATGAGGTGGCACATAACAAATCTGGCATCATACTGCGGATAACTGAAAAAATTGGGCTATCCTGTAGAACTTTCTGTTCTAGCCCAATATGGAGACACATTAACAAGGACTAGTAGAGTGCCATGTGGGCTTTGAAATTCCACATTACAATTCACTCAACAAGGAAAGAGGACAACATGGATATTTTCAGCTGTTGTGCTGGTACTGAAAAGGAGGGTTTTTTTTTACCAGCATTCCTACTCTTCAGTTAAATTTCACATGTCACCATTTGTCCTCAGAAGCTTCATGTTTCAGCAGCTCTTCAGAGTGTGTCCATTGCATCCCTCCCAGTCATCAGTACTTGAAATATAATGCATTTGTATATGGCCAACCAATCTTCTGGGATATACTGCCAAATCACGAAGAGTTATTGGAAAATGTCAGTTGTAGCTACTTTCTTTAAAGAGCAGTTTAATGGACTTCAGTAAATAGTTGGCCAAATTCCTTTAGAATAGTCCTTCAAACATAGAACTGGATAAAAACTGTGGTTAATAGGTTTCCTTCAAACTCCATGCAGAAGGATAGCAGGTTACATCCGTGTTTGGAATGCACAGTTAGACAATTCTTCAGCAAAGCTGTTTTCTGCCATTTCTATGGAGCAGTGGCAAATAGCAACTCTCCTGCTTGTGAAAACTGTGCCTTCATGTGTCAGTGTCAGGCAGGAGAGGGTCAACCTTGCCTGGAGCTGCTTTCTTTTCATTTTTTTTTCACACAGTCTGCTACTCACATACAGAAAGGTGGGAGAAGAAAGTACATACTTACTGTTCTTTTTCTTCTGTCAAATCTGATGTCTGTATGTAGTGAATAGGCTCTCCAAACTCCTTGTAGGCCACTTAATTCTCAGATGAATGTTGAGTTATAAAGTAAACACTTGCGAAAGTGTAGTCCTTTTGCAGGAAGGGAATAAAGGGTCGCAAGATGAATCATGAACTGCACAGTGCCTGCTGAGATGGACATGTGCCATCCAGCGAGGAAGAAGCAGCAGATGTCATGTTTTTCCTAATTAACTGTAATTGTGAAATTGTAGTGTGCATCTTGAGTCCTGTGTCATTTTGCTTGGTCACATGAGTTGCTCAGTATTTTATAATGGATGAATGGAATAGAACATATGTGGATGTCACCTTCCACCAGGCTACCTGAGCGGCTTTCAGGGCATATGTTATTTAATGGTTGTCGTAACACTTCGATCCTTTCCTCTAAGAGGCAGCAGCAAATCAAGTAGAGTATCTTTGTTTTGAAATTATGTTTTCTGGTGACCGATTTATTGGTGTTTTGTTTGTTTATAAGACCTTTACTTTGATATATTGGTAGGCAACCTGTGATCAGTGAAATCACATTGTCCCTGAGGCAGATGATTCTGAATTTCCTGAGCAGTTCACTTCCCTTGCTTGGACTGGCCTCATGAGAAGCTTTGTCCTTCATTACAAAATATTTAATTTTCCGTGAGCAAGGTACAACTTCTTCTGGGCATTGTAGTAGAACTCTTTATATCTAAGAGCTCATAAAATTTCCAGTGCTTCCTTAGCTGAGCACATGTGGTAACAACACTGGAATTAAACTTTTATTTGTTTGTTAAGGCTTCATCATTCTCCCATGCTAGTTCCATGTAAAATTCATTATTTTTCTGGCTTTGTGTTTTGGTTTAAGTCTCTATGAAACCTATGATATTTCCATGTGTGGAATTTTGGAATTACCATGGTTTTTAAGGCAATGTTGCATATGCTTGAGGGGATCTGGCACAGCCCAGTGAAAACCCTGGACTCAGACTGATCTAATTGCCCAGAAAGCTGTTTTTTCTGTGCTCAGTTCTTGAGAGGACTGAGAACACAGTCTTGGCAGGGACCACACACACAATAGCAAAGAAAACAATGAATGGAAAATTGGCTACAATAAGGGAGCAAAAGACAAGACAGTGATAGAACACAATGAAGTCATGATAAGAAGGGTGGAAATTAAATAGTCAGATGTTTCCTTTCTTTTTTATTTATTTTTATTTAAAATGAACCAAAGGAATTGGATGAAAAGACTCTAATTTCTCTTTGGAGTTTTTTGGCTTTGGTTTGGTGGCTTTTTTGGGTTTGTGTTTTTTGTTTGTTTTTTTTTTTTTTTTAATTCTCTTCCCTTAACTGTACTTATTCAGTAGCAACCTCAAATTTCAAATAGTTCAGTAACGCAATCTGCCATTTGCACCAAAAAATACTGAGTTGTTCCTTCATAGTGCAGGTTGAACAAATATATCTGAGGGGTTTTTGCCTGTATTTAAATCAGGAAGAATAATGAAGAATTTCAGGGGGAAAACTCTGCAAGCTCGTCCTAACAGAAAATAATTCACTAGGTTTTGGTATTCATCTCTACTCAATGTAGTATTAGTTCATTATGTTTGTGTAAAATATTTTTTTAAAGATTCAAGAGTTATGCTAAAACATAACTCCCATTAGTTTCTGGAGGAAACATGAATGGTTTCATTACCTAAAAAAGGTGTAAAAATAACAGAATTATCATTCTACTGGAAACAAACAGGATTAAATCTCTCAGAAGTTTAATGATGAAATAATTTAAGATCAACAAATTATTTTCAGGTCTTTGTTTCTGTATTGGAGTGAGCGTAAATGACTCTTGACTCTCAGATGATCTGTGTCCTAATTGTACAATGGGAAATGATCAGTGTCTCTGTCTCCCCATGTATGTACACTCAGAAGCATTTACAATAAAAAACTACAGCATGCTATACTTCAAACTGGGTTAGGAATAAATAAACCTTTTGCTCACTTAGAGGAGTTGAGAGTAGCATTGTTACTTAAATGTTATTTCATATTTACTGTAGGCTACTAGAAGGTTTACTCTTGCAATTGAGCAGAAACTGTCAAGCTTTTTTTCCCACTATTTTATGTGCTTGTTGTCTTGTACTGTAGTTCTTTTGTAGAGTTTCTTTTGAAATACTACTGTTCCTATATCCAAGATTTGTGCATAAAAAAAAATGTCATAATGTAAAGGAACAGTTGTGTATGACAAGGTGTTTTTCTGATTCTTTAAATGAGAAGTGAAGGGATAGAAATATAAGTAAACACTGAGCATTAAAATGTGTTACAAATTAACTTAAGCTAAAAGAAACAGATTTCTTCCAAAGACGTAGTTGGTAGCAGATTTTTCCTAGATCATGTTCAGACTTGCTATTTTTGCTCAGAATTACCCTTTAAGTATGACATGTACCCAGTAAGTAAAACATGTATAATCCTAAAGCTGTGAGAGAAGGAAAGATTATGATCTCTTAAACATCAATGAAAATAATGAAAAATACTGTAGTTTTATTGTTAGAGTAGATAAAGGACCCTGGATTTTATTCTTCCATGTTTGTTTCCTGTACTCAAAATTATGATGGTTCTTTTTGTGCATTTTCTCACTCTTATAGATGCCAAATGAGGTAGGTGGTGCTGTACCAGGAATGATATCAAACATGTGAAATACTCAAAATATCAGGGGACAGTTGGTTTCTTCAGATTTAGTTTGTCATGATAAGCATGTAAACAAATGACAGCCTTATTCAACAGATCTTTCCTTGATAGAAATTTATCTCTTACAGAAGTAGGAAGTCTATACAGCACTAAAGTTCTACATAAATCTCATATTCAGGGTGCAAGATGAATAATGTCCTCCTTATATCCTTTGAGGAAGGATCAAGTTTGCATTTCATTCTGCATGTGTTGAGTTCCATGTTAAATTTCCACCAATTTCAGTTTCACAGATGGGTTTAAAATTCCAGTCACTGGTAAGCTGAGCACATTTTATGTCGGGGTAATACAGGAGGAAGAGACCAGAATAGCAGATATACCGTAAATAGAATGTGGCATGACATTTTCTAAAGAAGCAGGGATTTTTATTTTATTTTCCCAACACCTTATATTAACTGTAAGTTACCATGTGTTTTTAAGATAACTTTTTTCCATTCTTCTAAGTTTAAGCAAAAGGCATGGCATTTTAACAAACTGCACCTTTTTACCCTTCCTGTTAAGTGTTTATTTGTACGAAAGTGTGAATTCTTTCTCCATGTCCCTGGACTTTGAATAGAAGAGATTCATTAGAGAAAGTGAGAGCACAGTACTGGGTCTGAAAACATTTCAAAGGAAATCTGTAATTCAAGAGTCAGAAGGTCTTCAGCTTCCTATAGCTCTTGAACGTACTTAAAACTATGGCATGACTTGAACAGAGAGGCAAACCAGGATTTTCTTTTCTTTACAAGTTTTGGTGGAAAAAAAAGTATGGCTGAAGAGTTAACAACAACAAAAGCTCACTTCTGGAACATAAAAACATTGCTGGGATATTCAACTTATTTCGCTATTATTCAGTGAAGTGTTGCTTGCTTTCCTACTGTGAGCACATTGTGTTCAATCCGTAATGCAAATAGATTCAGTTCCAATTCATTTCATCCCCATGTTTTACTTGTTTGTATCCCACAGAGACATTCTTTTGATGCCAGGTATCTGCTCGTTCTTTTTTTGGTTTTGTTTTGTTTATTCATTGCCCTGCTGCACAACCCAGCTACACACTTTATCTGACAGTAAGGTGTACTTGAATACATGGCCATTTTTCTGGAATAATAATGGATAGCTGCTATTAAAACTGGCCATATGTCTGTCTCTGTCACATAATTTGCATGATTTTATTGTAAGACACTCATTATTTCTGACCTTTCAATATGGCTTTGCAAATCAGACCATGTTACAAGTTAAAAATGCCTGTTTATAAATCTCTCCAGGTTATGCATGTTTACACTTTGTATGGGTGCACGGTATATTTATCTACTGCTATTTGTCATATAAAGCAAGCTTCTTTTTAGGGATTTCTTTCAAAGCTATGCATGTAGGCAGACTAGGATTGCTTTCAAAATTAGCTAAAATGATTGTCATTGTGGTGGGTTATACTTAGCATTGATGAATTCTTTCACTGACAAACAAGTAGGGCCTGTCACAAACATCTACACAAATGTTCACTGCTCCCTTCTGGAGACTGAATGTCAAAAACCCTCTAAGCATTTTCGTAATCTTTTCACAATTTTTTTCTTGCTGAAATGCTACAGAGGAATGGTTTGTACAGTCCCTTTCTTTACTTTTCCAGCTACTGACAATACAAATCATTAGTTTTGGTTGCAAATATACCTTTGCAGAACATCACTAGGGCCAGGGAGTTGTTAAACACTGCACAGAAAATTTTCTTTTGCTTTAAGTTCATTCCCTAACTATTTTTAAGGCATGTGCTTTCAGGACATTAGGGTGATGTTTGTATTTCCAGAACTGATATGTGGGTCTCAGGTTAGATATTGATTATTTAATGAAAAAGTGTTATATAAGCATATATATTGAAGTTGGGGATTTTGGCAAAAGAGTCCTAACATGAGCCTAATATGTGTTTTCTTCCATAGCAGGATTTTCTCTCAGGCTTTAGCTCTCCATTAATCAGTATCTTTATTGGAGTTCCTTTACCTAAAATAAAGCATGTAATCAAGTCTGTGTAGAATAGCATCTTGAATAAGAAATTCTAAACACTAAGTATTTACTAGGGATTTCTAGAATTCTACTCTGAAGAGAAAATGGACTGTTTTATTCCATGATATTAGTACTCATGGATCCCCCAAACCCTTTTCTTTCTTTCTTTCAGTATTTAATTTCCAGAAAAAAAGATCATTTACATGAATACTAGTTAAAACTAAATTCTTAATTCATAAACTGCAGCATCTACAGCAGCAAATAAATGGAATATGAAAAGCTTTCTAAAACCTCTCTACAGGACCCTAGTGCACATGCAGTTACAGCAGCCAGCTTGCAGTGAGACCAAACTCCTTACAACCTGAACCCTACACGCAGAAGTAATTACTTAGTCTGATTCAGATAAGAGAAAATTAAATGTAAAATCTGTACCTAGCTAGTGAATGCTGCAGCAGTCTCCTCTTCTAATCATGAGGTCTCAGAGCTGTGGCTCGGGCAAAAAAATAAAAAGGAAAGAAGAAAAAGAAATAAGAGGAAGCTTTAAAGTATTTTGATGTTTCCTCTTTAATCTGTCACCTGCTTTGTTTTGCTCTGAGTACCTGAAATATTGAAAATTTCAGGGAATCCTCTATACTGGTCTTCTATTTTTGAGGAAAAACATCCAATTAGTACCTCATCTTAAAGGAGGAACAGAAGTGAAATATCAAAATCAGTGTACTGTTTATGCTCCTTTCATGCATTAAACATTAAAATTAAAGAAACTCTAAAATCTAATCTGTTTTTTGGTGCTGCCACTGAAAAGTGTGCTTTCTTTTGAATAGCTTTTGAATATACATTGGATAATACATTGTATTTTTACTTGCATTCCCTAAAACTGTGCCTTGAGACATTGAAAGTTGATGGACCTTGTTATTGTTTTCAAACAGTGTTAACAAAGGCGAATTTTATCAATATCTCACAAAACCCAACGTTTGCCAGCAGTGATAAAGAATTTATTTCCCCATCAAAGTAATTGTCCTTTAAAATTATTCAGTGAACCCATTGTCCATCTGTAAAATATTAAATGCTCTCTTCAAAAAGATATCCAGATCTTAAGTGTGTTAGGGAAGGTCTAAAACATTATTGGCTAAATTGATGGAAAATTCCAGGGAATAAAATAATTTGTTTTGTTAAAAGGATAATTAAGGTTGCAGAGTAAAATTTGAAATAAACATCTTCCATTTGATTTTAAATTATACAATTTATCAATACAAATATAATTAAACTAATTGAGCTACATTGAACTAAACAATAATTGAACTAAAGTTAATAAAGATATTATTTAATCAGAGTATTTGACTAAAAAGCAAGGTTACTGTAAGGGTTTTAAAGGCAGTGCATGATTCTATCTGTGATCCTAACCATGCTTAAGTTCCTATACATTGGAAATGTGTTATCACTAAGTATATGATTATAGTCAATGTTTTATCAGGTGTTTGAAAGAAGTTATAATAACATGGTATTAAAAATTCTATTTAAATTGCTGACTGATTAGGGATCTGTATACTCACTTCACACAGCTCAAATATTACGAAGCAAATGGAGACTGACCACAGTTCTGTTCTTCTGAATCCTCCTAACAAAACTTGTCCTTCAGGGACTATTGAGAGAGTATAGCTTTGCTTTCCAGAACTGCTTATTTATGCATAGACTCCTATATGACTCTAAGTAAATAGCAAAAGACAGCCTAAATATGTAAAATGCCAATAAGATCTGAATAATAGCTTCACCTTCTGGATAGTGTCTCCAGCCATTGTAGCTGGGAACTTATCTTTTATTTAGAAGCTTCTGTGGAGTCTAATAAAACCTGCATAAAATTTTAAGCTGTAACAATTTCAATTTCCCTTCTCTGGCAGATTGATGAAGATAATTTTTCATTCTTTTGTAGGTATCTTCCTTAAATTCTTCCTGAATATCTGTATAAAGATATTCTTAAAGAAAAATCAAACATGGCTATTTGCATAGAAAAAGTAGTGGAAAATACAGGTGGAAATCATTTCTCATGCACAATCTCAAGCATTAAATTATTTAGAACTGAAGTCTAAGTACCACCTAGTACTGGAAGTGAGAACAGCGTTTGGCCAGAAACTTCAGTGAAATATGAAAAAGTGTGGTGTAAAGGATTAAAATGTAATGCCTTTAAAATCTATTCTGAAGTTCTCTAGTTTATCTTGCTCTTCCTTGTTCTTCACCATTCCCTGTCCCTCAAGCAAGTATTTAAACTTCCCTACCTGCATTCAGATATGAATTTTTTTCCCATCTGGCTGAGTATATTCATGAATAAGTAGCTTAAACAGAGTGAATTTTATGCTTCTGTCTGGGTATAATGTACCAATATAGTACCAGAACTAAAAAAGAAACTAGGGAGTAGTTGTCTTTTTATATTGTTTGTTTTTAGTGAGTTATTAGGAGGGTATGAATGCTACAGAGACTTTTCCCACAATCTGCAGTAAGAAATCTCAGAAAACAAGCCTTTTATTGTTATTTCCAGAATTATTTAATTGCTGATACTGCATTTTCTTTTGATTTTTCTGTGTGTAAATAAATTGCTGTATTTTAAAAGCTTAGGAAAAAACACATCTCTCAAAATGGAAATGACCAGACTCCATTCAAGTGCTTTTAGACTACCTTTATCATGTCATCACCTTTATTATCACAAGTGTTCCCAGACCTACAATGAACACTTTAGCTTTCTAGTAGCATATAATTTGCCAGACCAGCATTATTAAAAGAGTTTTTAGCAAGTCAGTAGTCGGCAATTAATCTTACTGGTATAGTAAAGTTCAAAAATTTCTTGCCTCCAGAAGTTTCTTGAAATTATTCTTTTGACTAAATCACTATATAGAAAACTAACTTGAAGAAACTGATATGGGAAAATGCAAATTTGCTTCACTATTGATTTGTGATAAATATTTGTGGAAGGCAAAACTGGTCAGGTCAACAAAGATACTAAAGACCTGGTATTTACTAAAGCATTTTCTTCACGGGGTGAATGAAATGCTGTGAATCATGCTATAGCCCTTAAAGCAAAAGAGCAAATTGTGTACGTACCTATTAACAATCTCAGGGTTTTGCATTATTAGACACCAAGTCATGCAATGGGCAGTTCAGACACTGCCCAGTATGAAGCACTTGCTCGGCGACAGCTGCCCAAGTGGCTGCAGCAGGAAGGGGGATTGGTGCTGAGCACCAGCACGTCCACAGCAAGCAGAGCTTTGGGGGTCAAGTGCCCAGCACTGCTGGCCCACACAACAAACTCAGTATTGGAGTCTGTTCTGAAAAAACCAACTTCATCTGTGAAACTCTCTTGTACCCTGAGGCCAGTGCTTCACTATTCTGTCACTTTTGAAATTGGTCTAAGTTTTCAAAACCAAGCCGAACTAAATGCCTTCACTTCATTTTGCTGTCAGTCCTCCTTATTTTTAAAATGTTCATTTAATTCTCTGAGTTTACTTCCCATTCTTTTTTGCTTCTGCATTTTGTTATTTTTCTAATTACCACATAATGTCTCCCCCAAAAATAGTGTGAGCTGGATGGAAATTGTCATTTATTTCTTTTAATGTTAGGAGACTCGTGGTGAGATCTGAATTGTATTTTATTCCCTTATGACCTTTTATGAAGTGAATTTGTTTTGTCTTTAGTAGTGAAGATCCAAGTGAAAGAAACTCAATGGAAATCTGCAATTTGGTAATGTCTTTATTCCTCATGTAACCATTCATGAACCTGTGTTTGAAAACAGCCAATGAAATACCTCTAAATACATGATTCAAAATTCATATTTAACTGTCTCTAGCTTTTTTAGCAAACTTGTTCTGATGCTTATTAGAAGAAAAACTTGGCAAACAGAATTGATCCCTGGTCCTCATCCATGTCAGCCCAGAGTTGACTGTTTCACTTTTACTCAGTGCTAAAAGAAATTATTCCATCTTCCAAAGGAATTATTCTCAGCTCCATCATGCAATTCCAAACACTCCAGACAGCTTCAGGAGTATAATGGCTTTCTGTTTGTTTCCCTACAGAAGTGGGAAATGACTGATTTGTACATCAGGTCCTCCTCTGTGTGTCCCATGCTGCTTTTCAGGATTCAAAGATTTGAGGTGTAATGCATATTGTAAAAGGTGATACAGCTGACGCTAGTTTAGTCTTCAAAATGAGCTTCTATCTCCAAGGGGGAGGAGGTATTTGAAAGTTTCTAAAAGCAGTTGTTTTCTTTAAAGTGAGATCTGCAAATGGCTCATGGCTGTGAACTTGCTCTGTGGATTTTAAGGTCGTGTTTTCACTATAATACCGTGTACATCAGGGATTTGTTGGTTTCTTTGTTTGGTTTGGTTTTTCTGTTAAGATAGAATAATGCACAATTTAAAAAAACAAAACAATTAGTTGTGTTGTTTTTACTCTTAGGTAAGCCTGAGTCCTGTATTTTAAGAAAGTGTTATCATAAACTTTTTGCAGTTATCCTAAAATACTAGGGTAAACTGAAATTAAGAGGTAGAAGTGAAAATGCCTACCATGTTCCTTTCTTCTCTTCCTACCAAAGAGAGCAGGGAGAAGATGCAGGACTCCCAGGGGCATCAGAGGTGCCTAGTTGCTCTGAAATGGTTCTTTTTCCAGTGATTATTGTGACAGATTTCCATGGTGCAAGGGGCAAGGGAGCAGTCAGAAGCCATCGGTAATCTGTAGGCAGCATTGACACAGGTAATGCAGAGGAAGCTTTTTGTGGTTTTTATTGCTTAGAAGTATTTTGATTTATGTTGAGACAGGTTATGTTTGTGGCGCTGTGTTGGGAGTGGGTCATTCTCTCGAATTCCCGGCTTGGAATTTCTGATGAAAACTGGAAGGGGAAAAGTGACATTTGCCATTGTGTGGACATTTTATGCTTGGATTACTGTTAATTTTTCTCCATTCCACACCTCTGCCAGGGATGCACTATTTGCTTTTTTTTGCCAGGTCTTTTTCTTCTTGTATAAAGATTTAAATGAACTAAGTTTTGCAGTGTGTAAGGGTAGAGAGATAACATTGTTCACTAAATAAATGGACCTCTGTTTCAGTATCAGTGAAACTGCCAAGCTCTGAGTGCAGTTCATTCCAGGTCTCAGGAAGACCTACTCTTAGAAAATTTTGAGCATTCAGTCACATAATTGAGATAATCTGACTCCAGGATATGTGCATCTTGCAGTTGAAATGATAAACCAGAAGACTTTATTGCTTATGCCACTTGCTTTATCCAATGGTGTTACTTATTTTCAATCAGGTATTTCATACTTAGAACAACAGCTTAACTTATGAATGGATATGCAAAAGTACATTCTTGAGTTATATAGCAAGGAGTGGAGATATACAGAAGAGTTAACATCCTGTGTATCAGTACAAATGAGATCAGAGCTTCAAAAAAATGGTAGTGATGCAATTTTTAATTTCATGCATTTCACTTAGTTCTGGCTTACTGCTTTCTCACAAAATGTGGAGAAACAAGTCTTTAAATTCTTCTTAACTTTCTGTTTATTTTTGAGGTTTGTTTTCTCTTTCATCCTTTAACAACTAGATGTGCACTTACTCTGCTCTCTTAAGGAAAATTCCATATAAATCAAATCATCAGTGAAGTAAGAAGTAAGGGTGTGCAGCTACACGGGGAAAAAAAAGGTCAAAGTAAACCAAGCAGGATTCTTTCTCAAGTCTTACCTGTGTGCATTTATTCCAAACTTCCAGAACAATACCTTTCAGTTGTGTCTACCATCTGTCAAAATTTTGATCCCTAAGTTTATTTCAACAAATTTCAATGTTTTCATGTAGTTTTCCTTTGGAGAGGAAAAAAATAGTATTAAGCTTATTTTGAGAGGTTTTTGTACCCAGAATGAAGCTGAATTTGGGGATGTTTTAATTACTGCAACACTGTACCTGAGTATTAATCAGAAGCTCTCCTTCCTGTGCTATTTGGCTGTTCCTTGAACATATATAAAATGCAAGCCTAAAACCTGAATATCAGCATCTTTCTCTAGTTCATTTATCCTAATAATGGGATAGTTGATGTTTCATTATAAATGTGTTTTTAGTCTCCGTAGGCTTTTTCATTTCTTCTGCAATGTCGTGTTTGCTGTCCTCTTGGTTGGGAAATGAGAGATGTGCTTCCACACATACGTTCTTTTCTGTAGCTGCAATTTTAATCCACCAAAATTCCTTGTTATATATAGACTTTTCACCAGCATGTCACTACCTTTCGGAATTATGCTATTACATAGTCATGTTTGTATTTCTATTTTTAACAATGTTTATTTCTGAATGTTCTCTCAACATTAAATTTTGCTTTAAACAAACAAACAAAACCCCCAAGCCCCCAGAATACACCAAACCAAAAGTGCTAGAAAAAACTAATTTTAATTATTATTTTGGAAGGAGTCTGCAAGACATTTTGACTTTGATTAGTCAATGTATTAGTTTTTTTATTTATCTGATGTTTTTATTAACTGGTTTGTAAATCACACATGATCTTAGTCACCTTTCTACAGTTTGAGCCTAATCTGAACCTACTTCCTGGTTTGATCTCTGAGAATTAACACATAGGTAACAACATGCCTATGGCTTTTCCCTTAAAAGTTGATTGGAAATAAGCATGTCAATTAATCACAATTTCTGAAGAACAAAGTTATGTGTATATTCTTCTTGGGCTAAGAAAATCACAAAATTTAACGTTTTGGCTAGGGCCAACTTGTGAAATCTGTCACCTGCTGTTGTGATTTATATGCAGCCACACTTGCAATTCTCTCTGTAACAAAAAGAACAGTTTTACAACATAATAAGTATCCAGGAAACTAAGAATTTGTTTAAAATAAAGCTGTGAGAACTTGAAAAGCCTACATGGCAAGGGAAGTGCTTTGGCTTTTAGAAAGAAACAAACTCTGTGTTATGAGCCCCAGTTGCTGGAACAAACTGAAGTCAGCAAAGAAAGCCAATAGGAAAAGAAATATCATTTTAAATGTGATTTAAAAGAAAAATATTTTTGGTTCCTTGACTAGTCTTAGCCTCAGATGAAACAAATTACTTCTACTGGCAAATCTGTATGTATTGGTAGTGTTGATATATTCTTTCCAGCTAAAGCTGGTTGTTAAGTTAGTTTCTGTGTGTGCTTGGGTTGAGGGGCGATTCCTGTTCTAGGGGAACTCTTCAGAGAGCAGCTCATTATTATTCAGTTTTAAACTAATCAGGTGATTAATGTGTTACAACATGAGCTTACAACCTCTTTCTGCTCTCTGGGAGTACATAATGTGGCAATAGCAACACTTTTTAATCATGCGGGAACTGCTGAGCCCAGTCGAGACACCAGGCTAGTCCACAGTGCTTGGGAAGCTCCCAGGAACCTGTCTGAGAACAGACAAAACTCTGCATCAGCCTCACAGCAAGATTTTGAGCTGCCCTAGTCTTACCTGAGGGCAAGAAATGACCAGCTAGTTAGTGAAAGTTGGGCTGAGATTGGAACTGAGATCTCATCTTCAGGTGAGCTCATGTGACTTCAGAGTTTTGAGAATTACTAACATGGAATCATCTCCAGTTTTTTCCCTTCATTCCATGTTGTGCATCATTACATTGACACAAATCTTCAAAAATATGAAGGTATTACAGAAGTCAACAGAAGAAAAACTTTAAATGTTCCCTTTTTTTGTTTCTGAAAGGTCCATAATTCAAATAAAGAATCATTTAATCCCCTGTTAATTGAGGGAAAAGTGCTCCTGAGGTACCACGAGGTATGTTGTTAAGGCAGAAATAATTTGGAAACAGGCCATTTTTTTTTACACAAATCTTTTGGGGACTTAATCCCTTCTGCTTAGCTTAAGGAAAAATATAAGCGGGGCAAGGGAACAAAACCAGTCACAGTAAATATGAAGTTTTCAGACCTAGATTATATTCAAGTTCAACTTTCATTTGGAATAGAATTGTTGAATTTAGGGTTTACGTATTTGTTTTTCATGGGATGTTTTTGGGATATCCGCATACTTGATAGAGTTTGTATGAATTTTTTCCTGTGCTTCTCCTTGGCCAGAGCTGGTTTAAGCAATCAGGGTGGGTTTTCCAGCTCAACAGAAATTATGTGCTACAGCAGATTCCACTGTAAAATGTAGAAGTGAGAGAAGTAGTTTTTATATACTTAATATATTGGACTGTAAATTGCATCATAACAAGCAAAACCATCTTTTCAGCAGGGACTCAACAACTGTGTCAAGGTGTGCCATTTCCTCTAATTACTCAAACCTACCACTTTCTCAAAAGATCAAATGAAAAATTAACAAATACTTGACTTAAAATGTTCAAGATGAGGACTGCATTTTTGTTTATAGTCTTCCTTCTGTCTCTCACTGGGTTTCATTTGAAATTTGTAATGTACAGAAGAAATTAAGTTCTAAGCCATTATAAAAGGATAGAAGATACACTTATAAAAGATCCTAATCACCTTGAGATTTGGGCTGAAAGCTGATGGCATCTGTATTTCTGTCATTATTACCAGGCTTCTTATTGAACAACAACAGGAGAGAAATAATTTTCTTTCTAGCTGCTTAAAATTAAATACTTGCTGTATTAGCCAGGTCACACTTGCTGTATTGGTCAGCACATCTGTGTAACCCAAATGTTCCTTTTTTTTATTATTGTATGTTGCTAAGTGTACCTGAGCAGAGTATTTCTTCAAAATGTGTATTGCACATTGGGGAAAGTATTTCTGTTTCAATTCCTTTTGTGTTTACAACTGGAAGTAAAATAAGCTGTAATATCAAATATCTTATTTCAGCAATAGCATTGTTCCTGTATTTTAAAGGTAATCATCATGTAATCTGACCATGTTACTGGTATTTAATTATAGTTTTGAGCACTATTTTGAGTGATATTGTAACTAAAGATACAATTCATAATCTATTTCTTAGATCTGTATTGTGTGTGCTTACTATGAACTATTAAATCATAGTTATAACTCCTTATGAGAAATTCAGTCATACCCAGATATTTTGGATTGACTGAGAGCAATTCCAGCTGCATATTGTCACTATAAATTAGTGTTTACAGTAGCTACAACTAATATTTCCAAAATCTTGGGGCTTGTGATCAAATTATTTTTACCTTTGACTATTTATTGTTTAATATCTGGATAGTCCTTTTAACAATGTCACAATAAATCTTATGTGTACAAGATACAACTAAAATATAAGACTAATAAAACTAAGGTGATAATACGTAATTTATATTCTGCCTTAATTTCTTAAAAGAAACAACTTGGCACAAGACTAATACTGCAGTATTTGAATGGGCTCCGTATTTCTCTAGATACATACAGCCATCCTTACAGCTTCTAAGTCTTCATAGTGTATTTTAGAAATTTACTTAGCTACTTCATCATCCTGTTCTTTTCACACCTAAAGTATGAGGACACTTCACGATGTTTTAGGCATCTTAGCTGGTGCATAACAGTACAGCAGGCTAAAGCCATCCTTTAAAATGCTGCGGAAACTACAGGAAACCACAAGCAGTGGTTTTCTTGTCTCTGACTTCAATTTTTTTAACAGTAAAGGTGTCTATGTTATCCATCCAAAGTGGAATTAGTCCCTAATCTCTGATCTGTATGTACATTTTAAAGGCAGATTGTAGAATTTTGTACTGTGTTCAGGACTAATTCATGAAAGCAGCATTGGAAAAAGAGCTGCTCAGAAGCTCTTGTAAGCTAGCTGTCCCTTCTAATAAAATAATCAGTAAATGAGCTTTCTGCTCTTAGTATGTAAGCAGCCTACATGCAGAAGTTCTGCAGCAGTTGCTGTACATAAAGTCTGGTCAGGCTAGAGAGGTGCCAGATATTCATGTCATATCAGTAATTAGCCTGTCATTAGAAAAACTAGAACATTAAAAATGGTTAAAATTAGTATTTTCGTTTATCAGAGATGCTTACAAATAACTTTGGGGTTTTTTGGGTGTTTTTTTAAATGTTAGATCTCAAAATGCTTTGAAGTCAGCGTTTTGTTTCAGTTTCCCTGATCTGACCAAAGGAACTTGGTGTGAACTGGAAAAATATCTTCATCAGTCCCAATTTTTACTTTTTATCTAACCCTAATGGAAATGCCAGTTGGGATCTGCGACTTTCTATGTAATCTGTGAAGATGTCTGTTGGAAAAGCCAAGAGATCCATGAAGAGAGAGCACAGTGAGATCAGTTCATTTTTCTCACTGTGGCAAATGAGATATAGCCATATCTGTAGTTTGTCTGAAGGAAATAACTTAGTATTTCTCTCTTCTATATTATCACATATGGTATATTTAGTGGGATTTTGCAAACTGCATAGAAAAGATTTATACAAATACAGAAACAAAGGTAAAGCTCTTAACTTAGAGGATTTACATGGCCTTGCTTTTTTCTTCAGTATGTCTTTTTTTATGAATTAGATTTTAAGACATTTTCAATTAAGTCTAAAATAGAGATATCTTGTTCTGTGTTGTTAAAATAATCTACAAGTCTTTTTCTCCTGATGGCATCACTTCCCTACTGGAGAAATTTCGGCCACATAATTAAACTTGTTTTCGAGGCTTTATTGTAATTAATTTTCATAACAAGTTTACAGAACCTGGCTGTGCCATGGGACTCACTGAAAAACATAATGAAAAAAGGCCTTGCTGTGTTCAACTGGGCAGAACACTTTCTATCCTGACACAAAAGATTATAAGCTAACAACTTTTCCTTTTACCTGAAGCAGTTTGTTTCTAGGCAGAACAATACAATATTAAATAAAACATAGGCTGCAAGTAGCAGAGTTGCTGTACAGAGTGATTCAACACACAGAAGCATAAGACCAAAATCATAGAAACTGCTATATTAAACTTAAAGAATAGTAAAATCCTACATTTTGATACAAGCTGGTTTGGACAGCTATTCATTATTAATCCTAACCTACACACCTAACTGCAACTTGTGCCTCTAACTTCAAGTACGGAGAGACTTCATATAAACAAATATTGTTTTCAACTCTTGTGCATGATGCAAGTTCCACAGCAAGGGATGGGGAACTCAGAGCTGTCAGCCATTCTCATTCTCAATTCTGTGAGAGGCACCTGCAGGCATGGAGGGGTTCAAGGTTAAGTGCGTGGTGAGTCAAGTGGCGAAAGAAAATGTTACATTCTTTCTCTGGGGTTTCTTAATTGCATATCCTCTCTCTGCAATATTCACTGCAGTTGTGTGTTCTTGGGCAAGTTCTGAATTCCTCCTGCTTTTTCTAAATTACAGATGATGTTTCCTTCCTGTTGCAAATTCATTCACAAAGACCATTTTGCAATATTTACTCAGTTGATTGTGCAGTGCAGAAAATATTCTTCTCTTAGAAAACAATGCAGTGCCATTCTCTAATTCAGTCATACCTCTGTCATTTCTGAAGTAGATAGTGTCAAAGTGCTCTGGAGTAGTTAATTGCATGTAACAAGTAGTACTTGTTTCAGGCTGTTCTTCTCAAACTGGGAAAGAAGGTATGAATTAGGTATGTGGCAAAGTGCCAAAATTCACAGTTAGTGCATCCTGAGATGTTTTATGCCATTTGAATGTTTTCGATATTCAAAATTTTCTTTTCCATATGGGTTTCTGAGGCTTGCTGCCAGTATCTCTGTATGCATATAATGTCCAGAAAGCTGGCTCTACACTTGTTTCACCTCATTTTCAGCAGAAAAGCATGGGGGCTTCAGAGGCACTAGAGCTCCTGTTTCAGTGATGTGTGTTATTACTTTGCATTCTCTTTGGGTGAGACAAGTGAAAATAGGGATGGTGTTTAGAGAAGAGTTAGTTTTTGAGGTAGGAAAGATTCAGCGTGCTGAGGTCCTGGAGAAAGTTCCTCTATAGTCCGAGGCTCCATTGCCAAATAAGCAAAGGCCTTTCTCTTGAGCATTGCTCAATCTTTGGCATGTCCTGAAACAGAACACAGATCCCAAGACAAAAGGAGTGAGTACTTAAAATTAAATCAAAAGCTGAAAAAAGGGAAAGATAGGAAAAGACCTTGTCTTTAATCCTGCAAGTTACTGACAAAATTAGCAAAACTGTAATTTTTTTTTTTGTAACATGGAACCTCCTAAATTTAAGTGCACTCTTATTGATGCAGTTTCTGTAGGTGAGAATGGTTTTTCTGGGTTTTTGGGTTTTTTTGGCATAAGGTCTCATGGGCAGCTGAAGGAAAAAAGCATCACTCTTAGAGACACCTACATTTTTGGTGTCAGGAGTGATTCAAGAAAAGAAGTTAATATAGAGCTTGTTAGAAAACATTAAAGTTGCACTTTTACAAGTGTGGCAATGTATTGAAACCTACAGATATTTTAGTGGCAAACTACAGCAGTGACTATTATTTTAAATGGAACCACTGGAAGTGTATAAGAGCCTTGTTTTCACATTAGTTGCGTTTTCCAATGCCCATGTAATAACCATGTTAACATAATAGTGTTAGCATGTTTTTCTGCATGCACAAGAATATTTCATCTACTATTAATTATTTTACATCTGTTTGGTTGTGCAGTTTAAAATAATGAACTACTTTATAGCAGTCTAAAGAAGTCATAAACATGCATACATATGTATTCTTTCAAATTGTTAAATTGTTAACTCATAAGATTCAATCCAAAATGTAGTACCGTAAATGTGTCAGTGTTTAGTCTCAGTAACTACTTTTTCCTTATTACGTCATCATACACTAATGTACTGATCAAGAGGCTCAGAAGTAGCTGCTCAGTGTTGTGCTTTGTCAATATTTGGTGTTATGTGAGATGTCACAGTGATTATGCAGCCTCAGAGATTAGGGTCATGCAGTCTTAATGAATTAACTATAAGCCTATGGGAAAGTGGCCACGGTTTACTATTCCTGCGTAATGGCGGATTAAGAAAGAGACTTATTTCTCATTTAAAGGCAATTCCCTGCATGTTGTGCTACCATCTACCAGAGTGAGTTATGTCTGTGATGACAGAAAGCAGAAAAGGCTGAGTCTTGCTCAGTTTTTGCACATCTCTGCCCTTTTTAATTAAAAGGCCTAAAACTCATTGTGATGACAAGTGCTAACTTCCTTTAGCTTTGCACTGCGCTGTGTCATCTAGAGAAAAGTGGAAACAGTCATGTCCAAAGCAAAAGACAGTGTGAAGTGACAAGTTGTACTGGCCTGCAGGAACTTGATCATGTGAACTCCCTAGTGGGGAAGTTAATGTATGTCATTGCACCAGTGTAATGAGTTCAGACTGGAGGGAACAGGGTTTCTCTGTTTAATATGTTTTGATTAATATGGAAAGTATTACTGCAGCTTTCATTTTTGTTTATGACTGGTAAAGACCTTTAATTTAGAAATTACTGTTTGTTTTTTCATTTCATTTTTAGGTAAATTTTTAGATAAATTCAGTAAAGTAAAAGATCAAAGGAAAAATCACTAATATTTGCTCAAAAAAAATAACAAAATAAGATAATGGGATCTGTGCAATAAGGTATTAAAAAATAAGAGGGTGGAACTATTTTCTTGTCCAATTCCATATGCATTCATATGCATATGAATTAATATGTGAAATAGTAAACTCCAGCATGTACTTTACATATAGCAAATAAGGTGTTTTACAGTATTCGAATGAATTTTTCTCATCAGCTGTAAGCCTTGCTTCTAAAAATACATATAAAACTTCTTCCTTTGAAGAACAGAGATAATCTTGTGGATGAGACACTTCTCTGAAACCAGGAAAGTTTCCTTTTCTGCGTCAATTTCTGGGTCACCCAACAACCTCTGAATATCCCAATTATTGTAAAATGGAAGCATCAGTTCATCTTTTTCTTGACCTTGTCTGCTTTGTTGTTATTACTCGTAGACCTAATAAAAGCTATTTCTTTCATCAGTGATGTCTGCAAGGAATCCTGAGCTCAGTTAATCAAAATGTTTCCACTGTGTAATAATCATAACCTGACTCTATCAATATTGAAAATGTCTTCATTGTCGTTGTTCTTTATCTCATGGAGGACTCATGAGGTAGAAGTGCTGAACTACTCTACTTCTTTCTATTTGTCAGTATTATTAACGATTCAGCAGCACTGTGTTCATGTTTGCGTGACCTGTAAAAGATGTTACCACCAAGGCTTCCGAGGCACTGTAGTGATTTTAGCTGGTATATAAATAATCTCAAATTCATTTAAAAACAGGGAAGTGAAAAGTTAAGAAGTAAATATGACTGAATGCATAGTTCTTAGAAAAGAATTTATTACGTTAATCTGGAAGGACAGTTCTGGCACCATTGCAAGCTACACTTCAGGTCACAGAGGAGCTTCCTTCTCCTTATTCTGCTTTGATGCACCATACTTCATGCAACTGAAGACTCTATTAGGAGCTTAGGAGAAAGTAAGCAGTTATTTTGTTTGTACCACATTTCTTACATAGACAGCCCTTCTGATCAGCTACACACTTAGTCACACCAGTTTTCCATTGAATTATTTGCAGAAGCACATCACCCTCACCAGAAAGAAAAGCTTTGCAGTGTAAGGTTATCCGATGGTTATTTTACTTCCAAAACCTCAGGAAACAGGTGAGGTGCTGAAAAAGAGGTGGTGTGTGCCACAAAGAAGATTCTTGAAGGTGCAAGACAAAATACAGATTTAGTGTGCAAACAAGGTACCTGTATGCCAGTTGTTTGTATGACTGCATATGTAATGACACCTATTGACTTAACCTAGAGCTTCTGAAGATCTGTTTCTATTTTTTCTACACATCTGTAACATATACCTCTATCAACTGTTTGCTCTGTATAAGAGCTTTTTATATCATCACAGGGAAATGTTGTTCAGTTCAGTTTGTCAAATTGATATTGAAACCATCTACTGATTTTGTTTTAACTCATATTATTGATTGCCAGTTTGTGAGCTATATCTTCAATATTTATAGTATGACAGACAATTAATATTGTCTTGGCAAACATACTTCCTTTTGAAATGTGCCAGCAATAATTAGTGAGAAAAACAATTATGCTGATGGAGAGAAATTAGAGCTACATTGATATTTAATAAGTACAAAAACTTGAAATCTATGCACTGTGCTCAGATACCACTCTTAGTTCTTGATGCAACCATGTAATTTGGAATACTGAATTAAAAAAACACATACAGTTTTAGAAAATTATTTAGACACATTCTTAGGTGAAAATGGAGTATAGCAGAAATGGTGTTGTGGTGTACTTGTTCCTAACAGGTACTATTGCTGAAATATTTGGTGTTATGAAGTACTAACAGTAATAGTCCAGCCTGTATTCACATGACTATTTTGAGGGAGTGGGAAATATAAGATTATTAAACTAAGGCAGTGTAATCATAAGAAACAGTGCAACTTCTGAAGACTAGCATCACTCTGCGTGAAGAAAATTACCTGGGGTAAGACAAGCGCTGGGAGCAAATAGTTGAAAACAGAGTCTATAGCAGTGAAAAGTAATTGGCCCAGCATGGTGAGCAGTTGGATGTGCCTTGATGAAGGACCATGTTATCCAAAGAGGTACCTGTGTATTATAAAGGGTAATGGAGACACAAAGTATTGGACAGTATGTACAGAAAGGAATCCCATTACCCTAATTTTTATCACTACTAGTTAGTGTGTCTATAGAGCTTTGCAGATGTATAAAGGTGGAATGCCATTTCTGATTCCTGCACAATTCTAATTGAATAGTTGATCAAAAGCACTACAACTGTAGCAGAATTATTCTTCTGAGGTTACTCCTAGCAAATGAGCATTTATATGACTCCAAAGATGATGATCAATCCCTCAGTGTATACCAGCACAAAAATCACTTTGTGCTTCATGTCTTCACAAAAAGCACTACCTGCATCCATCCCTATGTGTGAAGGGGTTACATATTGACTATAGATTTTTTCCTGATTATTCTGTGAAGAACCTTGCTCTTAGAATAAGCTCCGTAAAATTGGACCTGTTTTCACTTACAGGCTTTTTTTAATGTCATTTTATTTTCAGGTGTTTTAGTATTAGGCCACCATGAATTCCCTTACGTATTTGCACGTTATAGTGAGCAGGGATGATTTCCTTTCCATTGTATTTCTTATCTTGACTCAGGTCACCTTAAGAACAGAGTACATTCTTGTTCTAGTAAGCTCTTTATTGGAGCTTTAAGATTTTAGTCCAACCATTTAAAACTTCTATCAAAATGAAGTTGTTTTTTATGTGTGTGGGTATCACTCTCACAAAAATAATGCAAGTTGGGGCAAAACAGTCTGGCCTGTAGCAGCCTTCATCTGAGTGCTTGACAATGATTTATAGACTCTAAATTAGTTGACCTTTAAAGCACTTCATGTGGCAAGTTATACTCTTTATCTACAATAAGTAGGTTTTTTCAAAATCATTCCACAGCTTGCTCTAATGAAACTGAGATTTCCAGTGCTTTCTGTGTGTGGACAGGGCTAAACTGCAGCTGGGTTGAGAGTAGAATGAAAGAAAATCTAAATGACAAAATGCAAATTGCATTTGTGCTGTTTTCTAGTCTGTTTCCTCAGTCATCTGAGGGGTATAGATAAAATTGTTTTCTAGTACATAATGTTTCTTATGCTTAGATCACATACTTTGTAGTCTTTCCTTTCAATAGAAGTAAATGTCATTCTTCAAGAGCTCTTCAGGTACATCTTTGTGTGCCATTTATATCCCTTTTGGTCTGTCTGGTACCATCTCTCAGATTTTACAGAAGCTTAACCCAGAGTTTGGAAGCAGCCATTGAAGAAAATATCATAGGATCATGTGAGATACAGTTGCCAGTCCTAAGTACTTCTCTTAGAGTTTCTAGTAGGTTTTTCTGCTTGGGTGACTTGAAATAAATGAATATATGGTATAAAATCATGTAGACCAGGCACCTGAAAATATTTATATTTTAGTCATCACACTTCAAAATCTTCTGAATAACCAAAGGGAAGCAAACAATGAGGAAAATTTCCCCAGGCCTGGAGATACATAAAGAGTGAAAAGAGAAATAGGGGACAGCAGAAAGTGAATTATACATAAAACACTTCTACATGGATCAAAGCGAGAAAAGAGGAAATGGTGAAAAACAGGGAGAACAGTTTCACCTTTTGCTGCTTTTCTCTATATAGGTGTTCAAGGTTTCCATAGAAACTTGAACATAGCCTGAATTTGGGGGAAAATAGAATTTCCTCCATTTCTCCTTAACTGCTATAAATGCTGTACTAAAATTGATGTGTGGTTTCTGTTTTGCATAACTAGGCCAGCTACTCCTACAAGAAAACGGTTACTAAAGCAAATGAATCTATTGAGCCTTGTGGTAAAGTTACGAATATGGGTTATTTTTGTCACTGGAACAGTTTTGGTCATAAAACAAAGCCCAGTGGCATCAGGAGTTAAAATGGAGTTTATCTTTCAGCAGGTAATGCAGTTACAATCTATTATTTAAACGGATTTTTGAAATATCTATATCTACTATTACCATTCTGCTTCTGCAAAATAGTGGTGCTTTAAAGGAACAGTCCTCTAATCTTTTTTGTTTTCTGCAATATCTAATATTAGCTTCTGTTAAAAAATAAGTATGTATTGTGTTACTTTGTTATCTAATGACTAACACCTAGAAATTGATTTAAAAATAGGCTCCTATGTAAAATAAGATGTGTGGTTAAGTAGTTGGTGTATAGTTTTCTTTCTGAGACTGGTTACATGTATCTGTAATTAGTTCACATACTATTAGCCTGAAGAAGCTGACAGTTACCTCTCAGTGATACCTGTCAAGCTATGGAGGATTTTTTTAATTAAATTTTTGAGTATGGGTTAACTTTTAAATTATATCTTCCTTTCATGAGAAAGTTAGAAATTAAAGGTATTCATTGAGGAGAGATATTTTGCTCAACTGTAATCTGTAAAACTGCTCCTGCAGAAAGAGCCAAGTCAAACAGTAGCTTCACAAACTAATTAGAGTGGATTTGTGTGTATCTACACATGCCCAGGAGTAAAATATGGAACTGAGTGTATCATAAGGGAAAGGCAGTTACTCCTTCACGTTGGAGAGCAGGGAAGTTCAGTGCTGTAGAGGAATATGGGCACTGCAGTGCTGATAAAGTGGAAATGATGTTCCCAACCCTAGTTCAAAGGACTTCATGCAACTTTTGCAGGAATTGATCACAGAAATTAATGCCTAAAAAAAAAAACCAAAAAAACCAAAAACAACAAGATGCAGAATATGAGATGCCCTGTTTTGAAATGAGAGACCAGGAATGAGGAGCATCACTGGGTACAGACAAACAGAGTTTGTGTGGCTGGTGGGGCAGGTGGGCTGAGCAGGGCTTTGCCAGGGCTCTTGACCTGTGCCAGAGGTTGGAAACTTGGCATGGCAGTGCTCTCCTAAAGCCCATCCTTGGACTTTAATACATGCCCATCCCAAGGTGTTTGTCAGATTTTGCTCACTGTCAAGGTGCTGGATGCTGTCCAGCACACAGCATCACATGGGTGTATGTAAAACACAGCTCTGGCTGTGTTTGAGAACAGGCTGGGTAAATTTGGGTTTAGATTTTTAGAAGAAATCCGAACTGTGGTAATGCAGTTCTGTGAATTATGGCAGATCAAAAATTTCAGGCTGCCTTTTGTTGTTGATTCTTCCTTCTGTTTTTTTATCTCACTTTAAAAGAAAACACCTGTCTATCCTAAAAATGAAATAGATGTGATTATTTCTGTGAGCATAATACTGTTCATAATAGATTTGATTTTAGATAGAATTACCTTGAAAATCTTTCCATTGAAATAGAACACATTAATAGAAAAATAATGAATTAATAGAAAGAAAAGTTTCTTGAGATTAAGCCTAAAATGCCAATAATATTCTCCATATTAACATTTAATATCCAAGGGTTATATACCATGAGTTACTTTTATTGTGATGATTAGCTCCAAAAATTACCTTTTTTGGATGTCTTCTCTTTTTCTTCCACTGTGAATATTTTGTATGCTTTTTAATTTTTTTCTTCCTTTCTTCACATATTTTTGTAAAACAAAATAAGTGGTTCGGTGTGTGCACAATTTGATAATAGTTATATTGAAGCTGATACAGATTGTCTGACTTTAATTTTTTTCATACCCGTGAAATTATTGTAATGATGGTTTTAATCTGTGCTCTTGGATGGGCATCTACAAGGTAGATGTAAAAATGATCTCTGATTTCCATGCAATGCGGATCAAGGTATATTGGTTAGTACCTCATAGACACACTGAAAGAATTAATGTACAATATTTCATAATGTGTTGTTTCCCCAAGCAATATTGGCAGAAATTATCCATGATATCCGGTAGTATTTACTCCAGCAGGCTGGAGGCTTGAATGCTAAATTGAGGATCTTGTTCTCATTGAAATTTTAGTTACACCTTTTATGAGCATTACAATGAATAAAGATAAATTAAAGTAATAGTTAATTAGTGTTTAATTGCACTGAACAAAAAGGTGGCTGCCAGATGGTGGTCAATACAGCTTATTGAACTACTGGAAAACATGTAACACTGAGGGGTTGAGGGCTGACTTTTGCCTGCCCTCAAATAGGGTACCTCATTTGTAAAATTACTTCAATGAAAAAATGCCTGCCTGATTCAGCATTCCTTGTGTTTGTCAATCTGATAAGAGTATTTGCTGAAGTTCTTCATAGAAGAAACACTTTAAATATAAAAGTATAAATAATCAAATTTTTACAAGTGTCAACAAGTGGAAAAAATTTCAGGAACAGTTAAGGAATATATTAACTTGGAAAAATGCCTGGTATAAAAGCTCTCCTTAAATTGTCTTTACCTGTGGTTGACATTCCAACGGTTGACTTAATTTCTTGAAGATCTGAAATGCACAGATAAAATATTCTCTTAATAAGCATCAAATTTAAATGTAGAAATGTGTATACACACAAGAATTTCTTGGTTATCTGTTTCATGTTTTATTAAAGCACACTTCAGCATCCTTCCCATTACCTGAGAACTTCAATCCTATTCACTCTGTATGATTCTAAAAGAAATAATTTATTCTGTTTTTAAGTTCACAGCTTTAACTCATCCCATCGCAATTAAATACTTTTTAAAAATCCCCTTGTCTTTTATGTCCCTGTACAGAATAAAAGAGCTATAATCTGCGATTCTATCACATGTTCAAATCTGCAGACAGGAAGTATTTACACCTTCTTTGGTATTGTATTCGTTCATCATATTCATTAGTGGGGATGCAATGATTAACAGGGCAATCTATTTTTAAGCATTAGAAGTCTACTATCAGTCAATTCCTTGAAAAGACAACAGAAATTACTTCTTATATTAAAACATTCTAAGCCTCAAGAAATTACAGGGGGGGGAAAAAAAAGGAGGGGGGGAAGAAATAATTTTTCTTTGGGCTACAGCTAATTTGGACTCTTGAAGTTTCCATAAATACTGTTTCCCTAATAAAGAATTGATTGATGGGTTCTAAAGTCCTTCAGAGAGCTAGGACCTTGTTTTATAGACCTCTGCTAGTGAATTTATTCCCTGGTTTAAATCTAAAAACTCCAGCTGTTTCCAATGTCAAATTCTTAACGACTGAAATATTGGATTTATTTAGTAATGATAAATAGGACAGAATTTGCAGCATTAGAGGAAAACTAATTTAGCAATCTATAGTAGTGGGTCCCAATCCCACAATTCAAACTCATGGAGACCATTTATGTGAAAGTCAATGCCAGCATTTTACATCATTTAAATGAACAATATGATCCATGGGATGCCAGTGTAACAGCTCTCCAGGACCTGAAAAATTTACAAAGAGACTTTCAATTTACTACTTTGTCAAAAGTACATGGAAGCCAGTTTCAGAATGCTCCTAGATATTGTTGGGGTATGGTGGATCTACAGGTGTGTGGGTTCACAAACCTGTCTAGTCTTAGTAAATAAACTGGATTTTATACTAGTAGCATAAACTAGGACAAGATTTTTCATTTATTATGACATAACAGATGTCACTTTTGATACTCTCTTAGCAAAAATGGGATAGGAATTAAAAAATACATTTTGAATATTTCATTGTAACAGGATCATTGTGTATTAGCTCAAAAAAACCCAAACATATATTTGTATGAATTCATTATGGTTACAGGATACTTTAGAGGATGATACTAGAGAAACTGTTTTTCCAAACAGATGTGATTTAAATTAAGTCCTTGAAGGCAGTGACAGAGTTTCATTAATTTTATGAGCCCTGGTTTCACTGAGCATTCATTTTTTACAAATTCCTAGATCTTTTAAGCGAACTTTTTTTCCCTTGAAACTCTGTAAGGGAAATGTGATCAGCGTCTCTCCCAGCACATTTGACTGTGGTCACAGGAACAAAGCTGACAACTTAAGGCAAAAATACATACATGTACATTTCCAATAAATACACATGTATCCTGCTATCTTAACAGTGTCTTTTCTGGGATGAGATCTGAATCTCTCAATGGAATGCAAATTTTACTATTATACATGAAAACTTATCTTCTAATTGTTGCCCTCTTTAAATTGGAATAAGAATCATGTCCTTCAGCAAATTTTCTGTGTCATACATCATAAGTAAGCAGCTGCACTGAAATACGGTCATGCACATCTCGGGAGCTCCTGAACTAAGTGGGGTATTATTTACAGAATTTAGAAATCATAGGGTAGGAAGACCAGATATTTGTCATACTGTAATTGCTGATATCTTTGTTATTTCTTCCTCTATTGATAAGAAACTCACATTTTATATTGATATTTTCTTTTCAAATTCCAACCCCTCTAAAATTCAATCAGAATTTTAGTTAGCACTGATAACTCTATTGATGTGAGCAGTTTTTTCACAATGTGTTCTCAGGACAGTCCCACATTAGTTTTTAAGATATGTTTGCAGTAGTGTCACCCTCTTTAGATTGCTTCTTTTAGCTTTGAGGTTGCATTGCCTGGCCTGAAGGGCATTACTTACCTTTTGTGAAGACTGAAGACAATTTACCATTTAGAAAAAGAGAAAACTAGACTGAGGGAATCCAAACTGAACATTTTGTGGACTGAAGGGCAGATTGACAGTGCAAAAAGGAAGTGATATACTCAGTGATAGCTCAGAAAAATCCATCAGAGTCACAGAACTTGTTGACATCTGGCCTAGGCTCACAAATTTCAGTGAAAACAACACAGCTAATAAGCAACCTGAAATGGGATTCAATGCCAATAAAATATGGCTGGTGGTTAGAAGTGTTATGTCTTTATCTCTCACAGTATTTTTACTATATGAGGTTGAAAAAATCATTTGCTGTTTCTGCATCACTTTCCTTATGAGGCAAGTAATGTTGATTTATCTTGGTAAAACTCAATGAAGTCTATTGACAAAGCAGCCCAGCCTTTGTGCTAAATAAAGTTGACTGTTAAGCTCTTATGTGATGCTTCGCAAGTATTGGAAAGGAGCTGGAAAACTGAGCCGGCATGGAAGTGTGTGTTGATGTAAAAGTACATCATCAAATGGGTTTCACTTGGAAGAACAAACTGAGGACTTGAAATATTCAGTCAGAAAACTAAGATTCAAGGCAGAATCACAGGTTCTTTGTAAACTGAAGAACATGGCAGAGAACACAAATAAGTAGTACTGCAGGTGATTTTTTTTAATGGAGAATATTTCCAATATTCTTATCATGGCCATGCACACACTGACAGTAGAGAAAACTAGAGGAATGTAATTATACATTTACCATATGAAATCTAAATATTCTTCTGTGATCCTGTCTCAAATTATAAGTGTTTTCATACTAAAACTGCTTCTGTCAAACATCTTAACTATTAGAATTTTATTGGGTTCAGGTTGAAATTATTAAATCAAGTGTAATTAAATTATCACACATATAAATATTGTGGACTTGAGAATATCTGAGTCTGCATTTGTTTTTCTATCGGTACTGATATATGCTTGTTTTAAATGTATGAACTTCTTTAAATTTAGGGACCTTTCCGACTGAAAGAAATCATCTTTTGTGTTATTTTTACTGATTTTTCTGACCCCTTGTGAGCAGGAATCGAAATTAATGATAACTATGAATCTGGGAAGACAGACTTAGAATTAATAAGGAAATTGATTAAATGTTCAATATATTGTATCTTTCTTCAAGTAATGGCATATTTGCACTTTTAAGTAAGTTTTATAAAGCAAATTTGTTTTATTTATGCGTTTAGGTTTTTTGTTGTCATTATGAGATATACTCATAATTGTTTTACCTCTGAAGTGCTGTATAAGGAGCCAGCATAAACTTCTATGGTGACCATGTTCTAAACCGTTCCCCTCTAAATTGCATAGCTGGACAGACTGTGGGTGATCTTGAAAGAGTTTTGAAGAATATTCATGAGCCTAAAGCTTTTAAATTCTTAAAATCCTATTTAAACTTTTCTCAGTCTTATCTTTAACAAAGAACTTTATGGAAAAGCTATGCAGGAAGAGCAATAAAGAACACATGGCATTGTATGACATTCCATTTCTTTGTAGCTGGGGAGATTAATGAACTTGCCTCTAGGTTGGCTAGCGCTACCTCCAGTGTTATAGAAATAGAAGGCCCATGACTATAATGCAGTCTTTCTTGCTTAGGTCAAATGCAGCCTTCCCTTCTAACAGGTTCTTTTAGATTGTTTTTCTTTTTGGTTTTTATTGTATTAGCATGACAGCATTTTAAGAATGTTAAAAACTAATTGATTCTAGGCACAAAATATAACTTTAATTTCATGGATGTAACAATTCTTGAATATTGAAATCAGTATATAATAAAAATCTAAGGTTTAGTACTTAAAATTTACATTCCTAAATGTGTGATCTGATTTTTGAAAGTATCTCTTGAAAAGACCTTAACTGCTAAAATAAGACACCTCTGGAAATGGCATGCAATAGTTATGGTATGCAGCTTTAAGGACTACAGGAAGGGAACATGGCATTCTAAATGTCTAGAAAATAAAAACAAGATCCAGTTAGCGGGGATCAGGTTTAAGGAAATAATTCCAAAATGAACTTATAATCAGACGTTTCTGCAGTCTTCTTGTGTGACATTTTCAATGTTTTGTCTCAATTTTCAAAATTTCATTCTTATATATTTGCTTGCATTGGGGGAATTTTTTTCCATTAAAATTCTGTAATATAAGATCAAGATTTCTAAACAGGCATCTGAGGTCATTTTTATTCCTGAGTAGTGGGGTTTTATGGCTTTTTGTAAACTATTCATGTTGATTTTATGTGCAGTCAAGAAGGGGAAGCTCTATTTCTCGATGAAATTGAAAACATTTCAAATGTAATTTTTAGTATATACTCGAAAAAACAGTATTCAAATACATAAAAACAGGTTTAAAGACTTACTTTCTTAGGCAGGTAATTTTTGCTTAATTTGGTTCAAAACAAAGCTCACAGCATCCAGAGTGATACATAAGGGGTTCTGACAGATGTTCTGTGGGTGTTTAAACAGAAGGAAAAGCTTTTTTTTCATCTTTTCATTACCTGTTTTCCAAGACATGGGAATTTACTTTTCACCAAACAACCCTTTATTTGACTAAGCCTCAACACACCCACAATAGCTGGCAGCATGATTTGCCCATCTAATGTATTTTTAAAATAAATCAACAAAACTTTTAGTCTTCCTATCTTTAGTTTTTTCTTTCACTTTCACCATGGTCCAGCACATATCAGGATCCAGACACAGAAATGTTCATGTTTCCATATTTTAAATTAAAGGAAAATTTTAAATTAAAAAGCTAAGGTTATATTGGATAGTGTGTGTGTGAGTAGGTTTTATTTGAAATATTAGTAGTACAACTTAGAAATCTTGAGCACATTATATAGAACATATTCTATACCTCTGCTCATGTCTCACACTCAGTGCTTCAATAGTGAGAATAGTAAATATCTGCTATTACTTTCAAGAGCAGAATAGTATTTTAGAAAACTATGTACAATGAAAAATATTGTGTGGCAATTTCTCACCTTCTTGATATCTAAAGCCTTGTCCTGATGTACCTCAATGGTAAGGAAAGGGATACATAAAGAAACAGGTGTAAGGGCTCAGATTATCCAAGGGTGCCTGGGGAAGAGGTAAATAGTGTGCTAATATTTTCCTGGAAGAGGAAGTAAGAGGGAAACACAGATAATATTGTGAACAACATAACACTTGTCTTTATTTTGCTGCTTAATACTGACAAGCATCCCTGCATCAGAGTGGTCAATGAGAAGAACAAACAGATGAGATGGCTCTTCACAGCTTTGCTTGTGAAGTTCTTTTCCCTTTCTTATGAAAATGTCCAGAAACAATATGGGCTACAGTAATTAGCAGGACATGGCTCATGCAACTTATCAATGACAAATTAAATCCATGTGTAAAATACCCTGTAAAGTACTTCTAGTCAAGTATTTTGTTGACTCTTCAGATCCAATGAATTTATTCCTAGCATGAAAATGTGATTTGCCTTGAAGTGTTCTTATCACAAAACTTCAGATTTATCATATTTCCACCCTATTGCACATTCTAGGAACCAGGTATGCCTAAAAAAAGTTCAGCTTTCATCCTTCAGTGAGCTAATTAAGCTAAAGCAAAAGAGAAGTATTATTGAGGTATGGAAATGAATTTGTTGTCTCTTTTTCCATGAAATCAGGCACATCATTACTGAGCTGAGTGCCAAGATGTTAATTTCCTTGCTCCACAAGGATTTACAGGCTCTGCCAAACTGTCTGTTCTTATCAAACTTTACTTGGTTGCAAATGAACAAAAGATTTTAGATCAAATTTCACTGTTTAAAGCAATTTGATTAATTAAAAGACACGGGTTAGATAATGGAATAAAACTCATGCTCTAAAGCATAGAAAAATAGCTTGTAAAATTACTGAAGAACATCAAGAAAAAAATCTTCATATTTCCTACCACTCAGTTACTGTTGCTTGCTAATACTGTAATGTGTAACATGGAAACATCTAACTAACTTTTTTTTCAGGTTTCTAAGAGCTATCATTATTTCTGCCTGTGAAACAAGTACAGCCCTCTGGCTGCATATTTCTTGTGACAGTATCCAGACAGAGGGTGTGCCAAAAAACCTTGGACCGCATTAAATTTCCACAGAGAATTCAGCAGATTCCCAACTCCAAACACCATGAGGTGCTGAGAGAGAGCGAGCTTAGCCTGGCTCAGTCAGACTGAGCTTTCCCTGGCACCAGCTTCTGTGCTGTGGCGGTGCGGCTCGGCACTCACACTGGGCTCGGCTGATAGTTTGCTGCCGGTTTTGCTGTGACAGGGCTCAGGGGCTCTGTCCAGGGGCCCAGGTCGGGGATGGACCAGCTGGTCAGGAGGTCTGTGGGGCACAGGTGCAGGGGGTAGTGCCCACCTTGTGCAGGTGAGGGCGGACTCTCTGTGAGATATGTTTGAAAACAGGTAGAGGAGGGTAGCAGAAGCGATATGTAGGCAGAGAGACCTTTGTTTTCAGCAGTTTTGTTTGTTACTACCTTTCTTTGTTTTTCTAAACCAGAAATTCTGAGAGGAGGGGCTCTCCTCAGTGCAGATGTCTCAGGGTAAATAGTGCTGACTGACAGGCAGCATCATGCTCTGTGTAGGCAGTGTCCCTGTGTGGGGTGAAGTCAGGGCATAACACTCTCAGTCGCCTTTGGTTTTTTGTCTTTGTGTCCATCTTTCCTGCCCTCCCCTGTAATGCTGGGTTTGGAAGAATGGCTTGTGGTCACTGGGAGAGCACCTGCTGGCAACCTGGCTTCACAGGTTTCTTATGTAAATTCCATATACAACATTGCGTTTGAAATGAAGTTTTGCATTTAACTGGTCTCCTAGGGGAAGAATTTTGGAGACGAATATTTGCTTGGTATGAAAAGGCATAGCCTGGCAGTTTGATGAAATGCACTCAGCAACTCTGCAGAGTAGTCTGGGGTGTGGGCTGTGGGAAGGCTGTATTAGACCAATTGCACCCAGCTCTCCAAATCAGGAGATCTAGAAAAATCCTGAAACCAGGACACCTAAAACTTCATTAGGCCAGTGGGATTAGGCATTAGCTGTAAATAGTGAATCATATGGAGTTCCTGAAATCCTACAAAGTGTTGATGATGCTTGTTTCTTTTTTTCCCTCTAGAGTAGTCTCTGAAGGAGGATCTCAGCCAACAGCAGAATGCAAGCCTTCCAGCAGTTAAATGGAAGTGCTGAGCTCAAAGCACCTTGCAGCTAAATGGAGAGGAACAAAGGTCTGGCTTTTGAGGGAGTGTCTATGCCCAACACAGGAGGCCAAAGGTAGGTTTTAATGCATGAATGCTTTTTATTTTCCTTTGGTCATCCCTGATATGATGGTTTATATTTTCACCCAACTTTGGCAGATATTTCTCTTTTAGGACTGTGGCTCTACAGAGAGTATGTAGGTGAATCCCCTCCTAGTAGTTAGGCCAAGCATTGTGGTTTTAAAACTCTCCAAACAAAGCTTATACTGGAAAAAAGCTTTTTCCGTATGATTATTTTTAAGTAGCTGGATAGAAAATTAGTTTGTTTCCTGTGTGGTAATTGAAACCCTTGTATACTGTCCTTATCTCAAGGAATATGTTCCAACAAGAGTTTCTTGCATAATACCAGACAAAATCTTAGACTTCAAGAAGTAGCTTATTTTTGTTAGCAGAAAGATGTCTTTAACTACTTCTACTGGTATGAATGATGTTAACGAAAAACAGCTGAGTCTAAGATCAGTCATGGGTTGCTGTATTACTTTTCTCCAGAATCTCCATGATATGCTTCATCCTGCTTCTAATTCCTCCATTCTCTTTTGTCTTTAGTTGAAAAAGCTCATGTATGCTGTTCTCAATGTTTGATGGAATGCTTTGATGTACACCTAAATGTTAAGACCAATTTTTTTCTAAGACATGGAAATAACTGACTGAAAAATGTTTTTCTAGCTCACCTCATAATTTTGATAAAAGGAGTTGAGAAGCATTTGGGTAACTTTTGTAGCAGTTTCTCCTGCTGAGGGAAATAATGTGGAAATGTAAATCTTTGCTCCTGTGATGCTGATGCTTTGTACAACTTGTTCCCTCGCTGTAAGATGCTCACAAGGGAGAGTGCAGATTTTATTGGAAATCAGAGGTTTTTCAGAACTGACACAGGGTGAGGTGTCCTAATTCTTTGTTTTGGTTCTGGATAGAGTCCACTACTGCCTGTTACCTGAATCCAGTAGAACTAAAGCCAGTAGAGGTTTGTGTGTTTATGAATTGTAAGAAAGAATGGATCTAGCGTGAAAGCTGTTCTCCTTGATTTTGAGTAAAAGAGACAGTGATTTTTATCCTAGTCTGGGAAATAAGGTGAAGACATAGCTGCTTTTAAAAGAATATGATATTCTGTTTTCTTTTTTGTATTTGGGAATTGTGATACTGTAGTAAATATTTTTGCCAGCAATTATATTAAGGATAACATGTCTTTGACATTCACTGATCTATAAATAAGCAGTTAGAATGTAATGACAAGAAAAAGAAAGTACCTGACCTTTTCCTAATATTTATTCAGGATGATTTCCTAGCCAAGAGTTTGCTACCTAATGAGTTAGGTCAACAAATTGGTGCCTTACCAGTCAATTAGCAATTTCAGGACACTGGTAAGCAGTCAATTAGTTCTGTACTGCTTCTGTTCTACATTAGGTCAAACCAACTTGTAGTTTTAACTTTTCTTTGAGTTTGTGAGTGTGAATATCCATGACACAGAACAATTCTGTATCAGTTTATCAAATACATAAAAATAAAATGCAGGGAGGATATCGTAGAATCATTACAGGTTTTCCTGAAGTAATTTATGCCATATAGGAAAATCTTAGGATGTTTTATATGTACAGTTGGGCACTAAGAATTTATGGACCTTGGATCTTGCTCTCTTAACTGGGAATTACTTTACAAAAAGTTCACTGCTGAGAGTTGCACTGAGATATAGCCATATACAAGATAGGTCAAGTGACTTAAGTTGGGAAAACAGCTTAAAAAGAAAAGTATGATTGTCTTACTAGAAGAATTAGCTGGATGTATCGAGGATATGCATATGATTTTTTGTAGGGTGTTCATCTGGTATGAATTGGTACAGGTCCTTACAAAGTGCTGTTGTGTAAAGCATTAATATTCCCTCTACTTCCGTAAATTTTAGATGATTCCTGATAGACTGCTTCTCTCTTGCAAAGTTCTGTGATGGGACTGGAGGTGGCAGGAAATTGCTGTTAGCCCATTTCTTGGCCTCTTCCCTGATGTTTTTGTCTGTTTCTGTCATCCCAGTAACTTTCAGATCTGGTTTAACACAGGAAAGGTGTTATTTCACCAAAGCAGTGGTTCTTTTCTTTTTTGTCCTATTGAGCAACTGTGTGACTGCCTTACACTGTGATTCAGGCAAACTACTGCTTGTACCACTTGGTTTCACTGCTGTCTGTATCTGAAGGAAAGTGACTTTCACAGCAAACTAAGGCAACAAGTTTTTCGGCTTTCCACAGAATTGGCACTGTCCACAAGGCTGGTCAAACAGCTGCACCAGCCTGTTAGGAGGTGGGATTTACTACACAGCCACATGAGATGATCATGGTCTCTGGGCCTCCAAGATGAAACTTATGACGTGAACAAAATCTTGATACCGCAATCAGACCTGAGGAAAGCTGTCTTTATTGTTCTTACTTTTTCTTAAATCTATGAGACTCTCCTGCGCTTCTTTCCCCCCATAATTTTCATTCAAAGAATATCAGGTTGAAAAGGACCTCAAAGATCTTCTGGTCTAACCTTTACTTGGCAAAAACAGAGTGTAGGCGAGACGGCCCAGCATCCTGTCTAGGCAAATCTGAAGTGTCCAATGCTGGGGAATCTACCATTTCCCTGAGGAGATTATTCAAATGGTTGATTATTCTCATTGTGAAAAAACCCCATGAGATACGGTCTTGCAAAATGCATCATAGGTGCATTCTTAATGTGGTCATCCTATGGGAACGGAAAAATTATTTTGGCTATGTCCTTGACCAGAACATAATGTTTCTTAAGGCGTGCTGCTTAATGCTGCATAATGGTAAGGAAACTACCGGGGCTGGTAAGTGAGAGGATAATACACATTGTCTTCCTAGAATATAAAGGAAGAAGGAGAAAGGAGTGAAATAATGATGAGAACAGTTTTAAATGTCAGTTGTTTTTATATTGATGATGTTTATTAATATTTTAATTTTAATAACAATGTACACTTTAGGCAAATGGAAAATGAGAGATTAGCTTTCTACTACTCCTCTATTTAAAAGGCATGTTTCCATCCCATAATGTTCCAAATGTGAAAGAAGAGTGCTCTAATAACCTACCTTTCTGCTGAAATAACTGCTGGAAGTAATGATGACAATTTATGATTAGAAGAAAACAGTTTCACATAGAACATGCCATGCTGCAGTTACAGCAGATTTATTTTTTTTTTTGTCAGTAATGAGGTTTTTAACAGAGGGTAGATGATTGTTTTTGCAGAAGGCCAAGGAACCTTACTTACTCAATTTTATTTTGTTATCACCAATGACATGGAGAACTCATAAAAGTAAGGAGTCATACTACTTACCTGAACTCTCTCTTTAAATTTGGTCTGAGATTTTGAAAGTCAAGGAACAGTCTTCAGGCAGGGAAATTAATGAATATAACACTGAAGTCTCATACTAATGAATACTATTGTCAAAATTAAATCCTTTGTTTCCATTTACCAAGTTCATGTCTCAGGATACTTTGTCTAAATTATGTCTGCTTGTAACGGAAAAAGCGTTTCCTATCTTAAATTAAAATTCCATTAACTTCTTACTGGGGGAAAGTGGGGGGGAATTCTATATTTTAAATCCCAGTCCTGCTTTTGTTATACTGTCTTTGCTGACGCCAAAGGCCTGGTGGTGTCACTGTGCCACAAAGATAGCTACACCCTGGATCAGTGTCTCAGTGATGCTGCTCAGTGGTTTGAAAGATTGACACCAGAAAAAATTCTTAGGTGAAGAGTGTAAATGAAGTTGAAGAATGGGAGTGGAGAGTGTGCTGCTTCCTGAATGCAGAGGGTTTAGATGATCCGTTGCTTGATGCGTACTACATCTCCCAGTGCCAATGTAAGGAAAACCTTACCTTCTTGCAACTAAGGTGTGCAAATGAATGAGCTCCTTCCATGGAGCTGCCTGGTTTCATAGGAGGTTTCAGGTTTTTCAGTTCAAGAACTCCCACAATTAAAATATGTACTGTTTTCGTTTACATAGATGGGTTTAATGCTCTTTTATCTTACCGTATGTTTCAATGTAATGTTTACCAGTACAATGAAAGAGTCAAAGTACTGGTCAAAAATAGATCATAAAAGAGCACAAGTCAGAGGCTTCAGTGAGCCTTAGAAGAAAAAGACATGAATTTATGGCCTTATTTTCCTTATTGCTGCTTAGGAAAAAACTTTCTTAGTGTTTCTTTGATTCATTACTTAATGTGTCCTCATACATTAAATGGATTAGCCAAAACCATAAACTCTTAGTCACAACTTGTGTATGAAATTGATTGTGCTTATTTAATTCATTCTTATACCAAATCAGGAAAAAACGTAAAAATCCCACATTGAGAATCCTTTAATGAGAATTTATTTTATATGCTGAAGATACTAAGTCATACACATAATACCAAAATATGTTAATTGTACTTTTTCCTATGCTTACAATTTAGCATGGAATTTAAACAAGTTGCAGAGTCACTGAATTGGCACGGAAGGCCAGCACGGGCTCGTAACCGTGCTGTGCACAATGTTTGCCTCTTATCTGTTCAGCTGAGTCATTTTGACTTTGAGCCCTGACAGTGTGGCACAGTCAGGGCCAGTGGGAATGCTGACAAAATCACATAATCAGACTTGGGATCTGAGAAATACGGGTTTGAGTCATGTCATGTCTGTCTTCCCCTTCCCCCTCCCAGATAAATTTCAGAGAAACTCTTAACATCCGTACCACCTACAGCTGTTTCCTCTCATGCTGTAGATGATGAAAATTTTTTTCAGTCAGTTAATTAGCTAGTCCTGCTTTCTTTTATAAAGAAGCAGTGGACTATCAGATTTTAAAGGTTGGTTTTGTGTGTAAAAACCTAGTAGAAGTCTGGCACAACACCAAGTGTTGTTCAAAGGACTTGGGAAATGCTTTTGTATGAATGGATTCCTAACATTATTATTATTTGCTATAAAAAATAATCATGAGTTTTTAGACTATTTTGCAGAAATAAAGTATTTTTAAACTCAGTTCAAAACAATACATTTAATTACTGCAAAAAACTTAGCTTACATGCTGTCCAGGTGTGTTAGGTCATGTTAGCTTAGTTCTGTGAATCAGTGTTTTCTTAGACTTGTTACCCTTTAAAATCATAGTGGAGCAAAAGAAATTCATACAGAACAAAAATGCCCAGCCAAGTTCTACTTCTGAATAAAATAAGCTTCGGAATGTGTGAACTGCTTCGAGCTTCAGGTCTCTTCACTGAGAAATACTAGGAAATATTTTAACTACTTTTGTGACCATGTGATGTTTCTCTTCACAGTTTCAGTAGTATGAAGTTCAGAAGAATATTAAACAGAGATGGTATCTACTCTTGTAAAGTTTGAACAAAGTAGTCTGTATTGGTATCATCTGATGTAGTTAAAGGAAAACTTACATTCAGATCATTAGTGATCCTTGTAATGACAGATAAAGCTTATGGACTAAATAGACAAGAGACATAAAAGGAGAGACTGGGGAGATGGAGATATCTGGTTTTGCTACAACCCACTATAAGTTTTAATTTTTACATTCCTCTGACAATATTCTGCTATATCACTTTTATATTTATGTAAGTGTTCTGAGGTTTCAGCTGGATTTTTGGGATGCTTATTTTAATACATGGTATAGTAAAGCAGAAGATTACCTCTGTGTGGAAAATTACCCAAACAGATAAAACCTCAGCCATGTAATGCCCACAGAATCCATTTGAAATAAACAGTAACATTATTAATTTTACATGATTACTAAAAATACATGAAAAACTACTGAACATAATTTCCCCCCCTTGCAATACAGGGAGTGCAAAGCAAAAGCAGGGTGTTTTCAAATCAGAACAACAGTAAAGTGGATTTTCACACCTGAAGAAGAAGTGTAAGAATTGTTGTTAAAAACTAAAACAGTTCACCATGGCAAAGCAGGATGCAGAGGTTCTTGTCTGATGTAAAGGTGCTGCCACATGCTCAGCTGATTTGCACAGCTGCATTTTATCAGAACTAAATAAACGAGGATAGAGGTGTGCTCCTTCAAGTGATCTGAACAACTGCTCTCAACCTGTTGTTCGTGGAGGTAGTACTAATCAACTATGTTGACAACCGAACCCTGAAAGCCAGTTGAAATGCCTGCAGATTTCTGTGGGGTAAGAGAAGGAATAAACTGTTTGGTAAATTCTCTGATAAATATCTGTGGATTCAGTGGAGGGGTTTGTAGCCTCACAAACAATATCTCAGGATTGTTCAGTTCCAGTACAGGCTACTCCTCAGTTGAGTGATGCGTGTTCTACACTTAGAAATATAGAATGGAAGATAGATACAGAAATCATCACAATCAAAAGTTGTGAACTGATTTTTGGTTCAATTCTTCTTAGTCTTGTGTGAGATATTACATTTCATGTTAGGAACTGTATAATTAAGAACATGTAAAAATATATTTGCTTCATTTGCTTATGATTTGGGTATTCTTCTGATTGTTTTTACACTCCTTTCAAAAGCATGATACACACTGCATAATGCAGTGTTGCAACTTCCAGTTCTTAAATAAAATATGAAAGCCCAAAATACTGAGGAATCTGATTAAACCAGAGCTGCAGTGCCAGTAACTGTGCATATGCACATTATCCTCTGAAAGCAAACCCCTACCCAGCTTTTTGAATTCCAATTTCATGAGTGTGTACAAGTGCTGAGATGGTAGAGCATCTTGTTGTTTATGTAACAAACCCAACCTTTTACAAACAAATATTCAGTGTATTCTTTATTATCAAAGAAATTCTATAGCAACCAAAGGTAAACCTTAAAACCAATTGCAATCAAATGAATTATGTGTATCTGGAGTAATGAAAGCCAGGTTCCTCATTATTATGGGAAAGAAATTACTCAGCAGAGAGATTTTAATATCATTCCCTAGCTGACTGATGAAGGAAAAGCTTAGTAGAGAGAACTTGTGAAATCACTTTCTATTTCTTACCTTTATTGCCTGCTTCCTGGGATAGAACAAAAAATTACTTTACCGTATTCTAATCCCTTGAACATCTAGCTTTCTGTTAGAAACAACTTCTACATGTTTTGACCTTGTTTTTGAGATGTTCTGAATGACATTGGATGTAAAAGTCATATTTGTTTGTATCCAAGAACGGGAAGGACAAAGAAGGAAATAGTCTATGAAAAAAAATAAAACTATCAATGTATAGAAAAAAATGTTTAAATAAGAATGTTTTTTAAAATGAAATTTAGAAGTATTTCTTTTAAATAGTGCAGAAGTCATTGTGCTAGATAAAAATTAAACAAGTCTGTTATGACTGAAAAATATTTACTGATGCTGAGGAAATGTTTCAGTTAAATTAGTACTCCCAAAATCAAGAAATTCAAACTCTGGGGATGTGGTATCCAAATAGCCAAGCAACATGTACTGCAGCAGGTTCTGCCAGATAGTAATGACATTGTCATACATGTGTAGTGAATTCAGGATTCAATTGACTTTAGTTCTACCTTTTCTTTATAAAGATGTAAATGTGTAGTGATTAGAGTGGCAGTTAGCCCTTAGCCTCTTATCTCTGTCAATTGTTGGGGTTTATGAGATGGGAAATCTCGGCTACTGTGAGACTTGAAGACTTTTTTTGCCTTTTTCGAAATGATGCTGATGAACTTGTGGTGTTAGTTGGTGACAGTAAACTGAATCACAATCCCTTTTGTTTTCTGATTAAAGGCAAACCAAACACGTATGACTTCATTAACTAACGGAAGTGCTTACAATGTGAATGTAGGAATGTTCCAGTCATTCAAGTAGACTAACTCAGATGGGAATGTTCTCTGTACAGGTGTTGTTAAACACTACATCAGGTTCTTTACCAACATGGCAACTTAAAAGTCTGAAAAATTTATTTACCTACCATTTGGAAAGTGTATTTTTTTTATTTTATTTTATTTTTATTTATGTATAAATACAAAACACCCTTGTATTTTCATACTTCAGTTAAGTACGAGCACAGTTGAGGTATGTGGTGCTTGTGTTTTTAATGCCTTCTACTCCAAATTAAGCAATCTTTTTCTCTCTTTTTCTTTATGCTACTGACAAAAGCGTAGGACTCAGTTTTATTAATGTTTGTATCTCTTTAAAAAAAAAGTATTTTATTGAGTAAAATAACAGTAGTAATACAGATGCCATCTTTGAACTGTGCTTAATTTTCATTTGTAGCTGCCAGGCATTACACCTGAATTTTCTTTTGATTTTAAAGCACTCTGAATAATTTTTACATCTTGCTCTTATAGAATAATTTCTGAACTCTAAAGAGCAACCAAACAAAAACCCCTCTAATTCTTTAAGCTGACATTTAGTAAATCACAGTTGCTGCATTTCACTATGGTAGGACTTAAGCTTAATACAGAAGATAACATAAGCTCAGTGCTTTTACTTATGCAGCTGTTTATTACGTATTTAAAGGTATGTTAGTAATTTGTAGTGTTTCTGTAAAGTAAAAGCACATTTGGTTTATGCTTTTATTAGTAAAAAAAAATCATTGTAAAAGCCAGGACCATGTCCAGCCACAAAAAATATTTTATAATTAATAGCCTATGTTTTACCAAGCTTAGATATTTTTGTTGTTGGTTTTTTTTCTTTTTAAGACTGATGGAGTAATATACGAAGATTGCTGACAGACAACTGTGAAAATTTTTTGCATTAATACAGATACATTTTATAGGGATTTTTGGACGTTATCATATCTGGGTGGGTGTTAGTGCTCTGTTGGGTAGTGCATTAGTCAAGTGGAAGTGGCACATAAAATGAGAAGAAGTAGTAGGCTCAAAGAAATCTAGTGGCACATTACCAAGCATACTGTCCTAGCAGTGAAATGCAGTGGCTGCACCTGCCCAGGGAAGAATAGTTACCTTACTTAAGACATCCCTATTGTCTTGCATTTTATTCCCACTACGTTTTGTCAGCTCTAATGTCTCGATTACTGATGGAAAAAGGGGAATGGGGACCTGAAGAAAATGATGGATTATGGGATTAATTTACCAGGTTGAGCTTTGATAACAGTGCTGAGGACAATCCTAGTGACAGTAGTGAACTCAATAGACTATAAAAATTACTATACTGAAACCCTATTGTATTGGGTGTTCGCTGCAGTCTCTCTTCAGCTCCTACTTGTCATTCAGGTTTTCCTGAGCTTTTCCCAAATACATAAAACAAAGAGATAGCATTGTAGGAGAGAGAGAAAACAGGTAAGTCCAGATAAATCTCTGTATCCTCTGTTCCACAGAAATAGTTGAGGAAAAGTCTATGTTTTCATGGGGATCATAGATGAGCACAATACATTATGCCCAAAATACATTATGCTTTGCACTCAGTTCAATCTAGAAGATTATATGTGTTGGCCTATGCAAGCATATTTATATGTTGTACTCTATATATATATGTAAGGTTGCCATATGTATTTAAAATATATATGTCTGAATATGTATGCATGTGGGTGAACATATACTTATATGATCTGCAGACTAAATCAAGCCGTTGGCACTTACAGATCTCTGTTCCTTTCAGAATAATGTGAGACCTTATATATGTATATGCGGTAACATCTGTTTTTGCCACTCACTTGAGAAATTAAAATATAGCAGAAGGGAAGGAACATCTGTCCTCTGGAAATCATCAGCACAACCAGTGTGTCCCTGAGTGGCGCAGAGCAGAGGAGTCTGTCATGCATGTGTGCAGCTCCCAAGTGATAAACAAGCGGCACAGCAGAGCAGTGCATGTGCTTCTTACAAAAGAGAGTCCAGGGCTGTATGAAGCTTTTCTAGGTGCTCATGCCCACAGTTCATTTCTGGATCTGCCAAAGTTAAGACCACTGGACTCTGCTGTTGTAGGCTTGTAACTTAAGCAATGCAAAATTAGAAAGAGTTAAATTCAATGGGACAGTGAGAATACTCTTTCAATCCATGCTGCTTTAAAAGTCATTTCATTAACAGTTAACTCTGTCTTGCTAGAACAGATGTCTTGGTTTTGTTTTCCTTTAATGTTTTCCAAAGACCAAAAACTAACACAAGACTTTCTTCTCCCATGTTCTGTCAAACTTAATCTAACAAATGCTTTGGACAACCCTGGTGTTTCTTAACACATGCTATGGAAAACCATGTGTTTTTCAGACTCATCAGTGATAAATTTTACTCTTCTTGGGGTTAATGGTTGCTTAGAGTCAAGCAACCTGTTGTCTAAAAAGTGTTAGATTTGCTGTCACTGTGGTAGTTTGTTCTTGATGTGTCTTTAAAGAAAGTTTCTTTCCAGTGGCATTTCTGCATCCTTCCGTAGCCATTCAAAGCTAGATTTGTTCTGAGACCCTCTTGTAGACAGCACTGACTAAAGGTCTGTCCCAGAGTCTTTATTTGGTAATACAAATAAATTTAGCCACAACTCCAAGTCCAGGCACTGGAGGTGTGTTGCGATCCTTACATTATTGTAGCATTAACTGCGCAGAGACACCTGGAGGAGGGACTCTTGAAAAGCTTGAAACACCCTTTTTTTTTTTTTTTTTTTTTTGGACTACAATAGCCAGTTCCAGTTCCCAGGATGAGAAAGTACTTCAGACGTTTCCTGTGCTTGTGTCCTCGCTGGCACAGAACCTTTCACTCTTGATGCCTACAGTCGGTTTTCAAAGCACGTGATGAGTCAGGTGCATTACAAGGACTGGCTGCAATGCTTTTTATCCAGTTTTCAGGCTTACCCTCCTCTACAGAGATGGGGAATTATTATCATTTGGCCATAGCATATAAAATAGATCACTAGAGTAATACCCCAGAGGATTTGCTGCTAGTGCTTGAATAAAGACAGTCCTTTGCTGATGTGCAAAAGTTTCATTCATCTAATTCTTTTTAGTTTGTGTCCAAGTGGATTTGTTGAATGTTCTGTGTCCCATTCAGAAATACAGTGGAGAAGGCCTCCAAATTTTGCTAACAGATTTTATTAAAGAAAGCACTTTCCCTCTTTAGATTTCCTTTTTTTTTTCATCAGAAGACTTTAGTACTCATTGCAGACTTGTTGTTACATGTTTGTGCTGAAAGTTGGGGCAAGATGCATTTCATAAACTTTTGAGAAATAGATATTAGCAGAAGCGAGAGATTTGTAAGTACTCTATGTAATCAAACTTCATGTGCTGTGCAATGGCTGAATATTGAATTTGAAGGTAGTAGGTCTTAAACTGCCTCAAATCTGCTTTAATAAACAAAAAAATGGCTAAAATATGAACATTACCCAGTAGTTTGGTTTTTGGTTTTCTTTTTATACTCTAGCCATTCAACTTACACCGCAGGGTAGGTATGTCACACTTACAGTGCAGCTGATAATTTTTACTTTCTGGAGGAGTTGACCTGTTGAATATCTGATGGGTTAAGATTTTCTTTATAATTTTACTATAAACTGGCCAAGTGTTTTGCTGGACACATGAATATGTAAATATAATTGTATGCTGGAATGTGGAGGGGTTATTTCATTTTATATATGCCATCAACACAGCAAGTAAGATCTGTGTTCTCACTGGCCGCTGATTGCTCCATTGAGTCTTGGCTATTCTGTCTTCAGCACAGTACTTTAGCAAAGGGTTAATTCAGTCTTGGTTCCTTTGTCTGTCATTGCTTCTTCTTTCCTTTTCTCTGTGATTTAAACAGAATACTTCAGCCTCCCAGCTGTCAATCTGTCAGTTTTCATGAGTGCTAAATACACTAGGGAAAAAAAGTAATTTATTACATTTTCACAACTGAGAAAGACTGGATGGCTCAGGAGGTTGGTAATGAGCCTGGATGCTGAAGGTAGAGATAGAGCAAAGAGCTACACCTGCTACTAACAAATTCAAAGATGCATCTGGAGAGGCATTGCATAGATTGCACCAAAGAAGCTAAATTTGGAGTGCTGTTGATGGGACATGACTTACTTGTACATGATTGGAGTAAACTTGGACTGAAACACCTTAAAGTCCAAGTTTAACAGAAAAAAGTCTCATTATATGTGACTTTCCAAGCTGTTCTTTCAGCAATCTGCTGCAGATGGGCCTAGTGCAGAGCGAATCTTCTCTTCTTGGCTTCAGCTTTGCTTAGTGGTCAGCTCTCATACAATATGCATGTGATATAAAGTTGATTATTTAGAACATTATGGTATATTGCTAAGATGGCATAGTGCAAGTCCATGTGAAAATCTGTGACCAGACTTCCTCTCTTAAATAATAAAAACAATACATTGAAAAAAGCTTTCAAATTCTTTTTCCCTGTGAAATTAACTTCATAATATTTTCAAGATTTGTTTGAGCATTTTATTGGGGAGTTTCATGCCTAAATACTGTCTAACAGGAAAAAAAATATTCCATCAAAACCAGACTCTGTAGTGGGAAGCTGTTCAAACAAAAATATCAAGCAGCAGTGGTCTGTTGCATGTGGAGAATCTTCAGCAAATGTGTTCAACTGCACTGCTTAAGTTGCACTGACATTTAATGATGCCCAGGAGCATTTGGCTCAAGTTATTTCAGCCCAGTGATGTGAGGCTGCACCTAACTTTGACTGAAAATTTGGAGTGGTGGGCCACTCTGGATGTGGAGAAAAAGTCTTTACTTTTGTAAGGAAGTGGCAGCATTTATGTGTTATTCACTAGCCATTTTTAGAGATTATCTCAATATTTGTTTATATTCCATTGATTTATGTAGGTCTTGTGATACTAAAAAAGGTTAAAATTGAATAGATTTGTGGGTAGCTTTTTTGATTAGAAGCATAAAACACTCTCCTAATCAGAGCTCTCTAGTGTTTTAGCAACTTTTTCATTTATAGCTAGTTAAGAAATATGGATTTTTCCTAGATGATAGATTTAAAGTGTGTGGAAACTAAATAATGCTCATATGTTGCTATTGTCTACTGTCTGAAGTACTGTCTGAAAAATTCTCTACCAAAAACTGAAGTGGGAGTGTTGGGGGAAAAAAAACCCTACAACCCACATAAAGGAAAAAAAAATAGCAAAAAAAGAAAAACCTGACTTGAAAACTCTTCAGCAAAACCATCTTTACTCTTGTAGGATGCATCAACATCTATAGCCTTGTAAAACATCTGATATGAGAAGATATTCAATTGATATTGTTTAAACATGAATCCTGATAAATAATAAATAAAGAGGTTGCTTTCAGTAACACTGAAAGCGTTTAAGGCTCAATTTTGAACTAAGGCTATCCTAGCAATTTGCTTGCATACAAGACACATGCTTTGTCTGCTGAACAGGATAATCTTTAATTAGCTTTCACTACTATATTTCCATTTGAAAAAGAGATGTTTTATCTCTCTCTCTTTATAGTATAAAACATTCCTAGCAAAGGACTCTTCTTAGGAAGTGTATTAAATGAATCACTATATTACTGTGAGAATTCAGTAAGGCCTGAAGAAGTATGCTTCACTACAGGTTAGATTTTATGGAATTTGAAAGCATTCTGGTTTGTTAGAAAGAAGATGCAAAGAGACTTGAAAGATTTCCACTTATGACCGCTAACAGTTCTGCGGGTAGCTGGTATAAATTAAATTATGTTTTTTAAGAGCTGTTGCGCTGGCACAATGGTGTAGAAACTAGCATGAATGAATTTCAAAACTGTCACTGACTTAATGACTACAGAATGAAGCTGCCTTTAATTCATCATCTTTGCCAGATACTCTTTTTATTCAAGGGTTTGAAAAGAATATTTCCATAATTACACACTACCTGACAGATGGTACAATGGCAGTGACGTATCATGTTTTACTAATACATTTCTTTATCAGATGTTCACACCAGAAGTATTTACCTTTATATAACATTGACATCAATTGTGCAGGCTGCAAAACAGATTTATTCCTCTCAAAGAGTGTTTCTAATAAAATGAATACAGTGACATTTGGAGCTGCAAGCCTTGAGGCATGCACATACCCTGTACCAAAAACCTTAATTAATTGATAGCTTAGCTTGTTTTGGTTTATGTTTTTTCAGCACAATCACTAACAAAATTAATCACATATATTACTAATTGCAGTAAAATATGTACTATTAAACTTGGTTCATTTGTCTTGTCATTGTAAAACCAAAACCTTGTTGTGGGTGTTACTGTGGAACCTCATAGGATGGGAAATGTTTTTTTCCTGTGATCAGTCCTGTAACCAGTGTCAGGTTAACCAATCTTTGAGTTGTATTCTGATGTCTGGCTAACCATTCTGAATATCTTCTCTTGCCTTCTGGTGAGATTAACTTTGTTAGACATTCAATGGATGAATAGATAAACTCCGTTAGAATAATCATGGCTATGTGTCCTTCAGTCTTGGTACCATTTTGCTCATTATTTGGACCTCTTTTGCTTGCATCTCAGCAGATGACTGACCTTTTAAAGTGCTATTCTCTTCTAAACAGCAAATTAATAATAACAAAAAATACTTTTGTGGAGCTTAATGTTTGTTGCCTTGATAATTTTCTGAGGTTAGAAGAACAGTATTTTGGAGGTTTCTTCCTGACTCTGAGAACTCACAATTGGTTTTTAAAAGACACAAGGTGTTAATTTCATATAATGGTTATTACTTATTATTGCATTCATTTTCTATATTCTCAGCATAAAAACAATGCAGTTTTCCATCAGAAGATCTTTGAAGTAGAGGCATGTGTTTTTACAGTATTCAGAAAGAAACCCTAATAAATACATGTATATATACATGCAGGTATAGAAATGGTTGCAATTTTTTCTTCTTGGAAATGCCTTGTTTCAGACATTAAAAAAAAAAAAAAGAAAAAATTGTGCATAACTTTATCAGTATTGTCAAACATCTTGCAGCATAGGCAAGGAACAGGTGTGTTCTTGACATGTGAGAATATTTACATACTATTGAACAATTATTTTTTGGTTTGGAGTTTAATGACTTTGTTTTGCCTTTAGGTGTTTGAGGTAAGTTGTCGGTTTACAGGGCTACACATTTTGGAGTATTCATATCCATGTCTCTAAATTCTCCTCTAAGTTCTATGTACAATATCCAATTGTTATATAACTTATGCTCACAGAAATATGAGAAATCTAACTTTTCAGATAAAGGCATTTTTTTTAACATACCTCTGCCTTATTGAAATCTTAGCATGTTTAGGCTTTATCTGTGTAGTCTGGTAAATCCTAGTTATGCAACACACTATATGCTGAGGGATCAGAGCCTCAAAGCATTAAGAGCTCAAGCTCTGTACATAGGGAAGGCAAAGTTTTTTCTATTAATTCATTTATTTATTGAGATTCATTTTCCTTATGGAAGCGCTAATTGTGTCCATGAGTGAACAGATATTGCGTGTGTTAAAAATCAATAATTAATTAAAATCCAATTGTAATAAAATGTTGAAGAGGTAAAAATTACTACATGGAGCTGCAAATAAGGTATGTTTTGGCTAGATATCTGAAGGGCTGGAGCATGAGCCTTGCTGCTATTTTGTTTTGGCCTTCGTCTGAAAGGGAAGCTAATACTAATCAGACTATTGATCTGTCTCCACCTGCAGATTCTTTACTAGCTGCTACTTTTTGGTATGTGAAGGATATGTAACTCATTACCAAATGGGGACCATATCAAAGATGTTTTTCTGGCATTTGTACCAATTTGAAGAGGTCATTGTAGCCAAAGCAGAACACAGTGAGCTTTAAAAATTTCCTGCCTCTTATCCTCCAAAACATTGCAAAGGAGATTTCTAACAGAGTATGAATTCAGGATAAGAGGCAAGGTGACTTGAGAACAACTACTTTAAGTCCTTGTATTAGTTGTTATTCTTAAAAGTGGAACTGAGAAGAAGATTATGCTTATCAAACCTAAAAAAACTTTAAAAAATAAATCCACATGTGGCTTCCATGCCAACATTATACTTTCTCTCAGGTGCCTGGTGACATTTGGTTATATAAATACAGGGGGTTAATTTACAAATATTATTTATCAATTAAAAATATTTTACCCCAGATATTCTTATCCTATTGAAATAATTCTAGTGTTTTAAACCTCAATTAACAATTTTAACAATGTAAACTAACAGTTATTGACAGATCAATATTTTTTCTATGTTCTGTAAATATAATTCTTTGGTTTGAATACAGTCACAAGAGAGGTAGAGCAAGGTATTTGTTAAATAAATGCTGTGTAGTTGAGGCACTTTGCCTGCATGTTGTTCAGTTGCTGTATTTACCAAAATTCATACATGATAGAATTGGGTTGTTTTGTTCTTGTTGTTGATGTTTATATTTTACATAGGTTTGTAAGTTAGCTTGTCATCCAAGGTAACCAAAGCATAGCTGGTTTGTCATTGTCAGCTCTTTCATTTTTCTTGGAAGTCTTAATTTCGGTTTTCATTTGTTTGCAGCTATTGTAATGGAACACGGGTTACATACTGTGTATCTCTTTCACACGGTGCAAGATCTAATTAGCTCATTCTTAATAGCAAATAATTAGTGATGCTTTTAATAGATACATAAATACATGGGAGGGAAATATTACAAGAATAGGAGCTTTTTATATAATGTTTTGACTTGAGAGTAAACCTGATCCCTCTTGGTAATGGGAGTGTATGAGTAATTTCATAATCTCTCATAACAGAAATTAAGCAGTAGCTATCTCTGTAATGGAGCTAGTTTAATTTCTCTTCTACTCAATCTATAAAATTGGTATGTCTTTGTTTTTCCTTGTATAATGTGATAGTTTTGCACTAGATGCTAAGTGCGCCCTCGGGCTTGTAATAAATTTAAGGTTACACAGTGACTTGTACTTTAAAAGTAGAGTAGTACCATTTGTGCTAAACATTTGGAAGGAGGAAAAAAGTTTTCTGCTTTTAGGAACACCATTGATTGTCCTGTGACAAGGAGACTAGGAGCCCATGCTGAGTGCTGGCACATGCTTTGGAACTCAGCAGAGGTCAGGTCTGGGGCTTGCTGGTGGTGTGTGAATCAAAAGTACTTTTCTACATCTGCCCGGGGGGGAAAGCCCACCCAGCTGTTCACTCACTGCCCCACCAGCAGAGTGGGGAGAGGACTGGGAGGGTGAAAGCTGGAAAACTCATGGGCTGAGATAAAGGCAGTTTAGTAGGGAAAACAAAAGCCATGCATGCAAGCAAAGGAACACAAGGAATTCATTCACTGCCTCCCATAGGGGTGTCCAGACATCTCCAGGGAGAAGGGCCCTGTCACGTGTAACTGTTACTTGGGAAGGCAAATGCTGTCACTGCAAATGTATCCCCCTCCTCCTTCTTCCCCCTGCTTTATATGTTGATCGTGGTGTTACATGGTCTGGAATACTCCTTTGGTCAGTTGGAGTCACTTGTCCCGGCCATGTCTCCTCACAGATTCCCAAGCACCCCCAACTTCCTTGCCAGCGTGACAGTACGAAAAGCAGGAAAGGCCTTGACTCTGTGGGAGCACTGCTCAACAAGAGTGAAAACTTCTCTATGTTATCTTTACTGTGTTCAGCACAAATCTAAAACACAGCCCCTACCAGCAACAGAGAAAGAAAATTAGCCCTAACCCAAAACCAGCAAGGAGGTTAATGTGCTTCAGTTTATACCATAGAGCAAATGGACTTAGGAACGTCGGCTTCTGAGGCACATAGGCTTTCTGCCAAAATTGCTGAATTGTTGAATGACTGTAGGTTTCCCTCCTGATGAAAGGAAATATGAGGATTATTTACAGTAGGAATCTGTTACGGATTTTTTTTGCCCTCCATGTGCATTTCAGATTAAATCTGAAGTAACGTTAAAAACTAAATCATGGTATGCTGTATGGTTTCATGTATGGTGTTCTCAGTGTCAGAGAATGATATATATTTAAATATATATAATTTTTCTTTATTTTAGTTATGTATTTTCTGTTATTAATACTTTATTATATTTATAACATTTCATTCTTTTCTGTTCCTTGCTCTGTTCTGTGTACCAGCCCACATGAGCTAGGGTGGGTTTTTTTGTAAATGAAAAAAAAAACCCAAGTAACCAAACAGTAAAACCCCCATTTAAATTTTCTGGAAAGGTCAGATTATACATGTTTATTAAGTCATTAATTTCATTTGTTGTGACAAAGAAGTACAAATCGCTCTACAATGTGGACCATAGTCCTTGCAGCATCAGCTTAACACTGCTCAGTGAAATGTCCTATTTTCCTTCTTTCTTTTGTAGGTTACCAATGGGACTTCTTGCTTAAAATTAGTTATTATAGAGGTAGAGCTACTGGGAAATCATGGATCTGATGCAATTATAAATTTCATAATGCTGTACTGCCACATGCTGTTCTGATATGTGGAAGTGTATTGATTTAGATATGTTTCATGGTTGGTATTATGTGTCCCTAATCACCAAAAGCAATCCTCTATCTTTTTAAACGTTTTATAAATTCAGATCTTACACTTTTGGTAAAGACAGGAAAGTGTGTATGTTTTGTTAGAGTAGGTGCTGAGGTAAATGTGAGGGAAAGAGTGAAAAGTATAGATGGGATTGAAGAAAAAGTATTAGCTGTTGAAAATGAATAGAGAAAAAGAAAAGTAGAATGTAAATAAGAAAGAGAAACAGACAAAAACTACACTGTTAAAATAAATTTTAAAAGTTTCTTTCTAATGTTCTAATTACAAGTCAGTAAATATTGTTTCTTTAGGGAAAGGATGTAGCTAAACGACTTACAGGCCTTTAAGCTGTCTTGACATTATTGATATTTATTGCTCAGATAAATAATCTCTTGGTAACATGAAATCAAATTTTTAATGTTTGAGGTCATAAAATATAAATTTAATTTGTCTTCTTCAGAAGCAATAGGTAACTAAATAAAAGACTTTATTGAATAAAATTGAAGAGGGAAAGAACAGTTACTTCCACAAATAGCGGCACAAACCCAGTGCACATGTAGTCCAAGCCTATGGAATGAAAAAGAGGGAAGGTGTCAGCTACTGTGGAGTGCTGTCTTTTAAATGTGTTTTCAACATGCTAAAGTGTTTCAAGTAGTTATTTTTTTCTGTTCTTGTGTGTTGCTTTTCCTAGGCTTAGATTCTGTGGTATTAAGAAGGGAAGGTGATTTCTACAAAATCAGAACTTTATATAACAGAATTAACAAAAGGTGCTCCTTTTTTTTTCTTTCCCAGCAAGATATTTTTGTCTGGTTTCTATTTTAAAAATTCTTAGGTCATTATAGGTAAGATACTATATAGCTTTATGTATACTTTACTTTATACTTTAAAACAATACCTGTTGGATATTGAATGGAATCTGGCGACTCATTGATCAGGACTAAAGGAAGGAGATAATGTAATAATGGAGGCAATAATCCTGAGAAGAAAAGCAGATACAGAGTTACCCAGAGCTCTAAGAGGAGGTGGGTGATCCTTTGACCCGTGCCATGTACCTTCCCTAGCAGTGACGCAAAACCTCACAGCTTTATTTTCACAGCTTTGGTATCAATTGAAGCTCTTAAACTCCTCTCTTGCTTTGGCAGGAGATTACTGAGCTTTTAGACATCAGACTTGAAAAACACCAAGCTGCCTCTCATGGCCAGGACAAATTGTTATGGTACTCCTTCATCTGTCAGCCTGACCACCTCACTACAGCTCTCTTTACTTGACTTTGCTTCAGACTTTTGAATAGAAACTTGATCTTCATGCAAAATGTCTTTTTACTATTCTAAGTGTTTTCACTGGCTGGAGTTTAAATTTTGGTCTAAATTTTTAATTGAAATGAACAGTTGAAAAAATGTCGTGTCTTCAATTCTTAAGGGAAAGATTTTCCCCTACATCTCCTTTATGGGCAAGAGGGAAAAAGACAGGTAAGGGAAGCAGAGTTAAATCACATGAATTCATATAAACTGTAGGGTTTGTTTTATCTTTTACTTCCCTTCCTAATGCCTGCCTTGCACATATTTGTGAAGCTTCACCTTATGTAAAAAAAGATGAGCAGGGGAAGGTCTATGCACCAAGTGTGATTCCAGGGCCTAGGCAGGATTTAGAAAAGTACCTGTATCTTGAACTCTGCCTTCCAGAAGGAATTTTATCCAACACTTCAAGGATTCTTCCTGATTTTTCCTTTCCTTATTCACGTATGTTAAGACACGGAGGGAAAAACTATATGCTGCAAGTTCACTTTAACATTCAGCCATCTCTGTACTGTATTAAATAAATGAATTTGGGAGAACATTAGAGTAATAATTGGTGATCATTTGTAACTTTCCTAGAATTCTAGCAGTAAAACAAGGCACAGAGAAATTTTTCTAATGTGAATGCAATTACTGTGCTGGAACTAGATGATCTTTAATATCCCTTCCAACCCTAGCCATTTGGTGCTTCAGATATTTCAAAAATTGACAGTATATTCCCCCATTTTTTCAACTTTGACAGATATTGTGCCTGCTTTGCGTAACAACACCTTCTAGGAACTGACAGTGATGAAAAATACATTGTCAAAACATAATTTTAAAATTTCCATTTGAAAAACTATTTGAGTGAGGGACAGAGCTATGACTTTTAGGTATGTGAGATTATTTTGCAGCTCTGTTATTGAGATAAACAAATGTAAAGGGAGAAGAAACACAGTCATTATTTAATTTGATAACATGTAAGAACAAACTTCACATTGAATGAAAAGTAGTCTAAAAAAGTTTAATTTTGACTTCAGTTAAAAAAAAAGTATGAAAGCTACTAAAGTGCCTTCTATCAAAAAACTGTGCAGTGTATTGCAATGTATATTTTTCTCAGTGAAAATCAGTACAAGCCCTATATAATCTTAATCCTTCAAATTTCGGTATCTTTCTGCTACCAAAAAGCCTATCACTAAAAAGTATGTAGAAATCAGAACAAAGAATATTCCTTTCAGACAAGTCTAATCCTCCTACCGGATAAATTTAGAAATACTAGGCTTTGTATTCTGATTACTTTGATAAATCTATTCTGGGAAAAAACAGACATGTTTGCTCAAAGTATAATATATATGTTGGAATATTAGTATTTCCATATGAAGTAATTAAGTATGTAGCATATTCACAGGTGCATGCACACAAAAAACCCCGGTATTTAACTTACAAATTACTTCAGAGACAACAGAGCACTTCAAACACTTTTAGTCCCAATACAGGATATATTTTTCATATCCCCATGAACATGAAATTAGACTCTGATTTGAGGAGCCTTTAAAGTTTAGCCAGCAAAATTTTGTATTGCGTTCTTGAATTCAGTGCAAGACCATTCCTTTAATTCTGATACCTCAACAGAGAAGTCTTTGCTGGCTGCTAAACAGTAGAACAGAAAGTGTCAGTGTTGTGAACCTCCTCTCCTTAGAGAGGACGACATTCTCTGTTACCTTCTATTCAGCATTGAGGGAAGCCAATGACTCAGCACTGTTTGATTGTAACTGAAAATAATCTCCATGTAAAACTTTTAGTTCCTCAATAAAAAGCAGGAAGTGGGCTAGCCAACTGAAGACAGGAGGACACATTATCTGACTGTAAAGAAGGAGTTTGAGCTTACCTGTCTTCTGCCTTCCTCTCATCATTGAATTTCCTGATAAAAGTTGTGAGATACAGGTTTGCTACAAAGGTGACTAAAACTTTGCTTGAAAAAAACCTGGGATTTGAATCAGTGTGTTCTTCCACCTTCCCAGTGTGTACTTTCTGGAAATGTTTTATAAATACATGTTCTAGAAATCCTACAGGCACAGTGCTAACATACTCTTGATGGGATCTCTGCAAAAACCAGGAAGAGCTGCTGTACCACACTTTATACATTCTAAAAGCAAAGTGAGGGGAAAAAGAAAATGAAGGATTTTAATTTTCAACAGTTTTTACCTCGTTTCTCTTTGATATAATAAACTCTTGGTGAACAACTCAGTGCTCTTTTACTGATATATTCGGTTTACTACTATTTGTTTTTGCCATCTGGGAGAAGGACCAAGCAACTCCCTCCTAGTTGGTTAGAATATAACCTTAGCTAGTTGTATAACCCATAGGAGGGAGTAAATTCAACCAGCCCCTTCTGACTGTCCTCAGCTCACCAAGAGTTTCCATTTCATGGTTGACTGAGGGCCGTTCTTTCACACTTTTTCTCACTTATTGCTGTATTGGACTTAACGCTCTGCTGCTGTTGTTCTACATACAGAAATGAAGCTGTAAAAACTTACAACTGTTCAGTGAATCTGTCCTCTTCAAAAGGAGCCATTAGTAATTACTCATCCATCTTGTCAAGTATCCAGAAGCATAGATGGCATAAGGTGGTGTAGCAGTAAGTCTACAAATATCATCTGAAAAATGGGGTTTGTGATGCTAATTTCTAGTAACTCAGTCGTGTGTCTGATTGACAAAGCAGTACATCTATCTTTTCCTATTCTGAGCAAAAAAACCTCATGCATTACATGCTACATTCTATACAAGCCTTTTAAGAGGTGTAGAAGTAATCTGAATGTTGGCCTGAGCTTTTAGAAAAAAACACTGGTACAAAGATATGTTTGACAGTCCTAGTGTTTGTTTTGTAAAGCACAGGTGGTAATAATGATGAAACAAGATGTCCCTAGACCAAATTTTAATCAGTAAGTGAAGAAAGATTTATTTTTTTTTTCAGGTAAGAAGCAGCTGATGAGCTCACTTGTCCTAAAAGGGATATTAGTAGTTTGAATTACTTTGGGTTTTTTGATTATACGAACTAAAGCCAGTTTCAAATAATCCTAAATAGACTGGCTAGAACAGTAATTTGTTAATGTTAGGAAATGTGATCTGTTTGCTATCTCTTGCTGTTCTAAATGATTAAGGCTCATGGCAGTGTCCATAGAACATTTTTCCTACTTACCATGTAACTTGTTGCATTATTTTGACGTCACTGTGGTCTGCTATAGCCCTTGTTGCACTGCTTCTTAGTACTCTGGTGCTTCCTATAGTGTAGTACACTTTTGAGTGGGATGTTATTCAAGGACTTAAATATTTATCTAAGGTTAACTCCTTTCTTTATACAGCAACAATAAAAATCAAATGGGAAACTAAAAGGAAATAATGATAAATAACTGCAGTTATGAGGATGATAAAGTTTATAATGATAAAGTTCTGCAGTCTTGCAGAAAATCTCGTGTCCAGCTTAGATTTTTCTGTAGGCATGTGGCAGAGAGGTTTTATTTAGACTTGAAGGAAAAAGATTATATTTTGCAACTATACATCCTAAGTATGTTGTAAAGACCAGACACCTTTTTGTATGTGACTTCTTACCAGCTAGGTTTGTTAATAAATATTCTAGATAACGTGGCATAGAACAGCAGCAAAAGTGGATACCTTTATATTCTCTCTATAGCATAGTGAAGAGTTGATTTTACACATCTTAAAAAATGAGAATCAGTGCGACTGAAGGGGTAGCAAGCTCAAAGCAGTGAATGATTATGGTGGTTTCATGTCCTTGTTTTATGTGTATATTGGAGTAAAAAGTTCTGGATGTCAGCATGTGTGGGAAAATAAGTGTTGCCCTGCAGGATAGAGGTGGAGCAGGAATGAACACAAAACTTGCCATTATTTAGGAAAAGATCACAGTACAGAGTCCTATGAAGCGGAAGCACTTAACATCATTGCTACTGTGTTAAGCTGGAAAAGACCTCTGGGATCAAAGGGATATTATTCCATTTGGAATTGTGTTGTGCAATAGACAAGTTCTAAGTACTGGAGATGCAGTGCAACATGAGGGTGCAGAGGTAATGCAGAAGTCTGAAAATTCTGAATAGAGTAACAACTTGTATGATAGGGGGACCTATTTCTGTGAAGTTTGTGAATAACAGATGTGTATGTGTGGGTATAGAGGTAATGTGCCATGGCTGTTCAATGTTGACTTGTCAAAAAACATTTTAAAGTTCAGTCCTCAGCAGGCTTAAACTTTCTGTAGATCACAGCACTGCGGAGACCTCAGTTCTCCACTGCATGGCACAGTTACCACTGTTTCAACTAGTGCTTTTCTTCCTTAAATTTGTAAAATTTTAAAACTGTAAATGTTGAATGGAAAAATACCGACTAGTAGTATTATTTGCCTCTCTGTGTATAATAAAAGCCTATGTACGTTTGGTTACAATAGCATTTCTCTTTGTCCTCTGATCTTTATTTCTGTTTCATGATACTTCAGACTGTAGTTCTAGTCTCTAGATATTAAATATGGTATATAAATATCCTGCTAGGGTAACTGGAAAAAGACACTAACAGCCCTTAAAAATAGAACTACCATCAAAACCAGAAAGGCTGTATTACCTATAGCACTAAAATGAATAGAACTTTGAGTGTTTTTTTAATATTTAACAAGCTGTTTTGACGTTATCTTTTTAGGCTGACCTAGAACAGCTTATTTATGAAGATTTGTCATTAATAATTAATTCATCCTGGGAAGAAATTAAGAAAAAAAATAACTAAAATGCATAAAGAGCTTGGAATTCTGGTTCTGCTGATAGACCAAGGTTCTGATTTCCATATGATCATCATGCTCTATTGTCAGCAATTCCATTAAATTTAATAGATTTCCTTGTGTTGCAAAGTATTAGTCATTGTAAACAGACCTGACCTAGGTTTAAAAGTAATTGTGATGGCTGTGTCTTCGGATGATAAGGGCCCTCAATTTAAAAGTAAATGTGAGTTACATGCAGTACACTCAACAAACGTTATTACTTGTGATGTTTGTCTTTATGCACTCCTGCAGTGTAAGCAATAAAGTCTACATCCAAACCAGTGTGTTAGATACAGGAAGAAATAATATGCACTTGAAGGAATTTGTAATCTGTATAAACTCAAAGAGGTAAAAAGATGCAGCAAATACAGTGAATCCACTTCTTGGCCATATACAGCAGATCAGTATTAGAGCTGGAAGAGCAGCTTCATTTTTTTCCACTCTTCCTTTATATTAAACTAGGCAACATTGAGAGTTATGAATTTGTAAGACACTAGAGTAACCTTATTTTATCTGTGTCTTTGGGGAGGGTTTTTCATGCTAACAATAAGAGGATTGAAGGTAGTATATTCTGTCATGGGAAAAGTAACCAACTTTTAAATTTTCACCCATCAAAAACATTTAAACAGACCAAAATTGTGGTGACTTCAAGGAATCATATGTTGGATGAGATTTCTAATTGGCATTAGTTTTATTAACTATGTTTACATTGTATGCTTTCTCTTCCGCCTCTCTCTGGCATCTTCTCAAAAAGCTCCTAAAGCAGACAAGAAAGCTCAACACCATTAAAAAAAAAAAGAAAAAAAAAGGGGGGGGACAGATGGACAAACATTAGTTATTTACCCAAGTAAATCACAAACTGCTTCACTGAATGCATGCTTGAAATGCATTTTATAAATATGTAATGCTTTTAGCCCTTCATGTTTGAGTAGTTTCTGAGTGTTTTGTAAGAATGTCTAGAGACTTCCTGGTAAATACAAAGAGGTCAGGTTCTGCAGTGTAATGCTGAAGGTAAATATAGAGAAGTCAGGACTTAAGTTGCAGATTGTTTGCACTTTTTTTGTTACAAATTCGTTGTGTACCCATAGACTCATATTTCATGTATGTTTTATAATACATATATTTTATATACTATATAGAAGTAAGAACAGGTGCAACAGATGAATATCCAGCAAGTTTTTCATATATAATTTGAACAAAAGTACATTGAGCAATCTGCTTATAAAAAAAAAATCAACAGTGCTTTATTTCTTTTGTGGTGTCTAGTGATGAACATGAGTTGGTCATGCTCTGTTTTGTGCATGTTCAGATGTCACTATAAATAAAACAGATCTTAGCTGCATTTTCTTTTTTCCCCTTTCAGGAAGCTGTTCAGCATCACTAACAGAACCTTTTGATAGGATACTCGTGCCCTATAAACACTAATCAGGGGTGATGCATCATCTGTTTTCTGACTACTCAGAGTTCTGTTGTCTGACTTCAGATTGTCTTACAGTGTTAGAGGATGTAATAAAGCAGAATTACTGTAAAGCATGTCTGTACTTGTGTCTAATCATTTCTGGTGTATGGCTGATGTAAGTGTTGTTTGTAACACCAGTGGCACTACTGCCAATCCTGCTGTGGAAATGAGGTATTTCATCCCTAGACGTGACCTGTGAGTTCTCAAGTAAACATACAGAAGAACATGCAGTAGAGACTGAAACATAAGTGACGATATATTGTATTTGATCATGTCAGTTTACCTAGTCATTTCAGCACATGAAATTCCACATCTCAGGATACCCATAATATGAAACAACATTATGTAACTGCATAAATTCTAATTTATGAACATCAGATGGGTTAACAGCAAGACACTTTTAGAATATGCTGAATATTAGAATTGCAAAATTTCACTTAGCAATATCTGGCAAAGAAAATAGAAGTTGCACGAAAGACTGAATATAAAATCTTGAAGGCTTAATGTTGGAGAATGGCAAGGACTTGGATAATCGTGCAGACTTATTTTGGTCTGTTAATTCCTTAGATCTTGCCCATCATTTCTACCACAGTCCCCTTTCTTCAGGAAAGGGAAGGATTTGTTCATTTTCTATCAGAAATTAAAACTGCACCTTTTTTTTTGTATGAAAGTAGTCATTCTCTGTTTCTGAAATTACTCAGTGTTCTGTTTGTTGAATATATCACCAAAGCCCTCTCAGCTTCAACAATTCGTCTTTTCCCTCTAGTGAGAGGAAGAAAAGGAGGGACCATTACCATATAAGCCTACTCAGCATACATGACTGAAAAGGATACCAGTTTCTATCCTACATGTACAGGAGTTTCTGAGAGCTGAAAGCTATTTCCTTTCCTACTTGTCTCTGTAAGAAAATAAAGAAATGAGAAAACTCTCAAAACTTCAGATATCCTCTAAAAAGGAGAAACTATGTAAGTGAAAAAATTAAAACTTAGTACTTTTTATACTTTTCAGATGATGTTCTGTTGACTGTTGAATCTCCTTGATCATTACTAGAATGCGTTGATGTGTAGGAAGGAGTTCGTTAATGCATAGGTTTCTTCCCATGTGTCTACAGTTACTTTAGTAAATGGGTACTAGTGGTACGTCTGAGCTGAGAAAAACTGAGGAGAAGTGAAAAGGAAAGTAGAAGCTCTTCCATTTTTCTGATAACTTGAGGCGTCCTAAAAAACAAAGATTCATGTAGGGTAGGCTGCTTGTATTTGTACTTACCTATTTTTCTTTGAAGTATTGGACTAAACCGTTTAGTTCAAGGGCTTCCCTCTAACCTAAATAGCAGGGGATGATCATGGTGCTCAACTTGTCATTCTCTTATTTTTCTGGACTGAGATTATGCTAGAGTAACTTTGCTGTCTCACAGGGTTTATCAATTTAAAATTAAAAATTTTCTATGAGAATTTCTCATCAGGCTGGCAACAGAGCAGACACAATACTTCAATAAGTGCAATCCCCGAAGGACTGGGACTATGGAAAGAGTTGATGCTGAGCTGTGGTTGCACTGAGAAATACAAACAACACCTGAAAGATCTCCCACCTTCCTTCTTTTATTTTTCCCTTTTTCCCCTTCAGAAAAGAATATTTTGCAACTGATGCCTTTATTGACTCATAGTTTACTTTACTAGACACCAGATACATCAACTGGAATAACTGTCAGTAACGTCTTCATACTTTTAATTACATTAGAGAACACTGAATTTAAAATACTTTTGGACCAGGCACTTGTAGAAATGAGATCGTTCTGTCTTTCTGAATTTCTGAAGTCTTATGAGTCACTCACGAGTAATTGCGTACTTTTAAAAAGCCAGTGTTTATAGGTGGCTGAATGGGAATGTTATTTGTCTGAGGTCTAGAAGTTGCTACCTGTAGTCATTATCAACTAATTATTTTCAGTACTTTGAAAACAAGTAGAAGAAATGTATTTTTTGAAAGCTAGTAAGGCACAAGTTTGTACGGATGTGACAACTGGTCTTTCACACGATTTTCAAAATATTACTGCACTACTTTCAATGTGAATACTGCAGGAAAAGGAAAATAATGTAATGATTGGAATGTGCCTGATTCACATGTCATAATTTCATTTTCATCAAAAATTAAGATTATGCTTCTACAACTGCTATAGAAAAAGCATTGCACCACATGAGAGTATCTGATAGAGAGTAGGATTCATAGCTAATATTGAACACGTTTTTCCATTGAAGGAAAAACTCTCTGTATCTCAATCTACCCAAATGAAAAGTGAAAATATGTCACTTAGTAAATGGTCTTTCACATTACTGATGTTCTGACTTTAGTATTTTGTTGGTTACATATTGATCTTTCGCTTGGTTAGACCTGAGAAAAGGCGATGTAGCATGTAATGTTTTCAGGTATGTACAGTGATTGTCTCTAGTTGATGTAATGAAAATTGGTGTCTAGCCAAGACTTCTGTAGTAACAATTAAGTTTGGTTTCAGGAAAACAAAACAAAACAAAAAACAGGATTCTGAAACAGCATTGGTAGTAATTTAAAAGGGAAGGCTTCACAGTGTGTGAAACCTTCATTTTTAAGAGTCTCTTAAAGATTTCCAAGTCTGTGAGACTGGTCTATGATAGATCAAGGAATCTGCAAAGAAAGATATTTAAGTCTCAGCTCAAATAAAGAATCTTCTGTGTGTACTGGCAGATAAATTCCACCTGGAATGTTGATTAGTCTCACAATCAACCAGCATGAGACTTTCTGACTAGTGGGCTGTGAACTGTGCTAGAAAGGAGATAGAAGACCCGTTGCAATTTAAATTTTTTGGTAAGGGGAAAAAAACCCTTTTTTTCTGCTTAGAAAATCAAGGCAGAAATGAAACTTCAGTCTCTGAATCTCAGAGCAGTGTGATACGAGCGCTCCATTTGCACTGCAACGTGTGTATGCTATTGCTGATACCAAAGTAAAACTGAAGTCGTGTTGTTTCAGGGGAGTAACGTGGCATGTAAACAGAGCAAACTTGAGGCTCAGAATTTAAATGTGCCTCCTGTAGAGGAACTCCACCCAGATGCACATGCATCTAATGATGTGATGGGGTTCTTCTGACCTTAGTGTCTATTTGTCAAGTGACTGAAGGTATGTAGGAACTGAAATCTCATGTGAGTGGGGCTTCAATGAGGATTGTCCCTACTGGTAATTTTTTACCAAGATGTGGCTAAATGTTTTTGCTGCACTTCACATTATTAGATTTAGAAGCGTTGTTCTAGTAGTATAAAAAGAGAGATGCACTCTACTCAAAGAACAGCTTGATTCTGTGAGTGTGTTGTATATAAAACTGATGCTTTTCTACTTGGAATAAAAAAAGAAGCAAAGGTGGTGGGTTTACACCAAGTAACAGTTATATATATCTATGAGCTCTTATGCCAAGATCTCAAAATTTACAAAAACTTATCTGGTTAAATAGATGGGAACTGTTGTGTGAAGTTTTTTCAGTAGGAATGCATTAAAACAAAACCCAACCAAAAAATGAATTCTTTAGGCTTTTCTTTTCCGAGTTGAAAGTATTAGTCTGTATATCAACTGATCCACAATTATTTTTTTCTTGTCTGCTTCTTGATGACTTCTGGTAAACATTTGCTAAATGTCCGTATTCCAATGGAAGTTATTCAGATCTAACATGCTGCTATAGATCTGAAGGGATTCTGAACAGCCTTGAACAAACTTGTTCAATGTGTCTGTTGCCATGTTTTTTCCCAAAAAGCATTTTCTGTGTTTGAGTGTCTTCTCCCAGGTGCAGGTAATGTGATGCAGCTGGTTACTGCACAATCCTATTTCTTTTGATCATAATTTCTGGGAGCCCAGCAGACAGACAGAAAAGTAGAGCAGTTACCACCCAGTTTAATCATTCAGCTAAAATCAATCCCAACATACCTATATAACAAAATAAGGCAAAAAGCAGATAAAAAATGTCAGCAAGAAACAACAACAAAAAAACCAAACTAAACTCCTTTAGGTGAATGGTTTTTTCACCTGGATGGAACTCTATTCCCAGCATTTTATTAATACCTGTGTCTAGAAGTGTTTGCGTGTTATTAGACCACACATTTCTCTTTGTTTCTTTCCTCAGGAAAAGTACAAAAAGGAAGTTTTCTTCTTACAAAATGTTTTTGTGGAGGTGGCTGTAGACATACATTTCAGAACTAAACAAGTGAACTTTTGTTAATGTGTACAAAAATTGGTTCCAACTAAAATAACTGTGGAAACCCAGAATATAAAGGAAAGGGAATACTAGATTTCCACAGCAACCAAAAGACACAGGCAAGAAATTTGAATGATTCAATACAGTCACATAGCTTAGAGCTACTTTTGGGTGTTCTGTCCTGAAGTGTTATTAGTTACTAGTGTTATTAGTGAAACAGTGTCAGTTTTTAGATTAAAAAATGGAGAAAGCAGGCATGATTTTTCTTAGCTTTCTAATGTTTTTAGGAGAATTCTTAAAATCTTTAAAATGCTTTTAGGCTGTATTCTTTTCCTTATAAACTCCATTTTATGAATGCAATTTCTTTCTCCAACACTTGTGATAAGCAAAAGAATCTGATTGTTTCAGGTGATTTTGCTGTATCAGTGGATCCAAAGACCCATATTCTGCAGTTAATGGTAAGGGGAATGTTAAGATTTTAAAAACACAAAATAAAATGAAAAGTTCGTGTTGAGTAATAACAGTCTCTGTACAGAAAAATGCATTACACATCAGACTTCATTGAGAAAAAAAAACCCTATTGATACTAGACTCCTTTTCAAAATAAAAGACAGCAGGGGCATGTATGTGGTTTCTGAGTGATAATTCAGAAGAAATATACGCATTGCTTTGTTATTGTTCTTGGAGTATCGCGTGTCAAGGAAAAGCCTGTTATTTTGTCCATGGTTGTATGTAACATCTCAATGGGTAAGTTGTAACTACCTTGCACATCTGAGTGTAATTGGCAAGTGACGTAAGAGCTGACATAGCTTTGTGTCCTCTCCTATCTGATCCAGGCACTTATGTGAAAAACAGCACAGAGGTGTTTGGGGTTTTTTTTTAAATGTTCATTTTTAATACCCATCAAATGAGCATAAATCCATGAAAATTTAGATAAAGTTAAGTAGAAAGATAACTGAGGAGATTAAAAGAACTCCTCCAAAATGGAATTTGATGTGATTTTCAGGTATTATGAGAAGGGGATTTTGACCTACAAGTAGGACGTGAGGTAAAAGTTTATTGTTTATCATTTATCAGCGTCTCCTCAATAACCATGTGTTTAGACTTGCTTACTCTTCAGTGTCCTTGAGTTGAGCATGAGTTATATTCTCTCTCTTTCACTGATAATTGAAGAATTTCAATTCACCTTGTATTTGCTGCAGGGTGAGAAAACATGCAAACACAACTGCCAGGGAGCTTTCAAGCCTTCAGTAACTAAGACTTTATAAACTGTTTTGCTATAATTTCAAAACAAGCTTGTTAAGTGAGATTTAAGCAGAAAACTGTTGCATGTATATATAGACATACAGATAGATATACATGTTCGTAAAGAAAACACATAGAGGGTTTCTTCTGTCTAGCAGAGGTTAAGTAGACAAATGGTGATTATCGGCACAGTAGTACTTATGTAGAAAGACTTGGCAAAATGTGACAGGAAAGAAAATAAAATAATTCAATTATAATTTTTATTTTACTTTCCCTCCCCCAATCCTTAAATGTCAATAGTTTCTTCATGTAAACTGCTGGAAAAAGCCATTCCATATATAATAACTTCGCTCTCCATCATGTTCTTATAGAGAAGCAGCTACCATTATTTTGTCAGAGGCATTTGTTTCTGACTTACTGTTTAAACAACAAAAAAATAATTTATTAATCACATCAATTAATGGAAACTCCTTTGTTATTTTCAAATGAAGTTCCGCTAGTTTTATCTCGCTTCAAATGCTTATGTTTACCACATACTTACAGATTTTGTTCTGTCTTCCTTTAACTGTAGAGAACGGTCACAATATGCATTCAGACTTTTTTCCTATTGCTTTTTTTATGACTTCTCTGAAAAGTAAGCAGCATATTTTTAAAAGGCATTGATTCCGTCAACTTCTAATGTGCTTCTTGGACATTAAGAATATATTAAGTATATTATGTTGAGGTACCATTACTGAGTAACGTTTACTTGCAGTACTTAGATTTGTTTGTCATTTACTTTGGGTTTCCAGATTTGCAGTACTCCTTTTGGATACCTAAGTGGTTTTGCTTATAGACTTGCAATAATACTTCTCCTACTACTTTGTATAACATTTCATTGCCTAGAGCAATGGAATACATTTTTAGGGGTTTTGTCAAGTAAAGGTGTTCCTGATAAAGGTGTATATGACAGCTAAAACCAGGGCTTTTAAACAATGTTGTTGATGTTTGCATAGTTGTATGTTTTGATGATATAACGATATCCTAAATGCCTCTTTATCTGTCCATGGAATTTGAACTATCCTGTAAATTTACTGGAGGTAGGCTGTGAAGGTAAGGTATTTTTGGGTAGCAGAATAAAAGGGAAATCCCTGTCACAACAGGTCACCACAAAGAGCATGAAAATCCATCAGTCATTCATCTCACTGGACTTAAGACATGGACATGCATAAGAAAAGAGAAGGCAAATAATGTTTGGGGATGGGAGGACTGGTTATTGTTATGTATTCAGAACAACAACTGCTGGGTTCTTTCTGCCAACTTGTAATAATAAAATAACAACAGAATTTGGAAGCATGTAAAAAGAAATGGCACCTCTTGATCCCCGTCCTTAGAGAAAGCTGAAATCTCCCAAGTACTGTTTGTTTTTCATATCTTTCTGAAAAGTTCTGAAATTAAGGCCACAAAACTTGTCCCATGATTTTAAAAGTTATTCCATGTAATACAAAAAAACATCATGGAAATGTTAATACGTTCATAAATAACTTACAGTTACTTGAAACACTAGGCATGTATTATCTCTGTTAAATTTCTACTGAGAAAATATAAGTAGGTCTGGGATTAATTTATCCCTTTTAATGATCTTGATTTAGCTGGAGAGTTGCCATGAATAGGCAGGTAGGCCAGGCTACTTATTTCCAGAAAGATAGGAAAAATGAATGTATGCTGATCTAAAGTGATATAAAATGGACTCAAAAAAATACAAACAGAAAAAGAAAAGCTCACACTAGTATTACAAAAGTATACTTAAAATTGTGTTAGTTGACCTAGTCTATGGGTGCAAAGCATTTGTATATTGCTCATGCAAATATATATACATATTTTAGGCTCTTATTAGCATATTAGCCTTTATCCCACTTTTACTACTGTCATGGGTTTGCTTAGGGAACAATTTTTACCACACCCCCCACAAATTACTCTAGGGTGAGAGAAGTTTATGCAGACAAAGAGATCCGATTGGGGAG
>JAWMRA010000162.1:9728307-9841475 GCA_035584735.1 Pseudotriccus pelzelni | reverse complement strand
GCTTTTGTCCGGAAATTCATCCGGACAAACTATTTTCAATCCCCAAGGAGGGGGACTTTTGCAAACCCATGACAACTACTGAGACCAAGTCATAACATCAGTTATTCATGTTTGAGTGATTAGGGCCAGACAGATTGTTCTGCTTCTGTAGGAGGGACTTTGGGTTAGCTGTTTGCCTTTTGGGAAAGCACGGTTCTGGCAGGGGAAATAAAATCGTGACATTAAAATGGAATAGAATTTGTAACATAAGACTCAAAGTAGAAACCTTGGTTGAAATAGGGAGGATGATTGGGTCAGTACACAACAAGGAATAAAAGGAACTGTAAGATTTGTATTGCAAAAATAATTCTAAGATAATGGGACGAGAAAAAAGAGAAAATCAAAACAAAAGGAATATTGCTGGAGAGATCCTCTAAATATTCTTGTTAATTAGGCTGTGTTAAAAATTTAGCAAACCAAATTTTCCATCAAATCTTTAATTCTTGGTGAAAGTGATGCAAATTTTTGCCAGCTTTCATTTTTTGTCTGGTTCTTATTTTCAGTATTGTTTTCGGAAGCATACTTGCTGCCATTCTGTCTCACTGTAAAAAGCTGTAGTTCCATTAAAGGGCTGTTAGCTGCCTTTCAGAATGTACCCAGTGTAAGCCACATGAAGTTTATTCCAGTTGAAGTGGATATGCAGGAAAGGCCTTATAAAACAAGGTAACATCTGTACTGGTAAAATAACAGATGGCTCTTATCTGGCTCCTTCATGTTTGTAGAGAGGATCTGGTGGGAAAAACCATTCCTGTTGGCAGTCTTTGATCTTAATACCTAGTGTAAACCAGCACAACAGGGAGCATCTGTCCATAGTGACTCTCTGACAAGTGGATGCATGTGAAACCTGCTTAACCTCAAAAGTGTCTGGGCAAAAATGGTGGAGAGAGAAGAGTATGCACAGAGTAAGAATTGAAAGTGGAAGCAATATTATATTTTAAAACTGCTGGATGTGCAGCTGTCATTAAAGTTACTTTTTATGTAAATATATTAAAAAAACCTCTTTCTCTGCTTAAAGGTAATCAGCTTGGTTCTAAATAAGGGAGTGTTTGTGGCTCACAGGGCTGCTCAAAGACACTGTGATACTTGCCCACTTAGGAATATATAAATTTGCGCTTGTGTCTGAGTTTGAAAACTAATCTTTAGTTTAAGTGTTCATGTTGTGTCTTTGAGATATCACATAGCAAGGGTCTCACTGGGATAAAGCAAAGGGCATGTGTCCATGGGAGACTAATGACTTCTATAACCTTGATCTGCTTTGTGCTTACCGTAAGCAAAGTCCCAATTTATCCCTGTAAATTGCATTTAATTTCAGGTTAATGGAAGGCCATATTTTTAGTTGTATTTCCCAATATTCTTCTCACTTCTTGGTTCCACTTTATTTTGTTCTAATGTATTTCTAGATGAAGTGAAATTGAATTTATTTTATATGGAATTTGAACCTGGCTGTATGAACAGAATTTATGGATACTGCAGTTAAGAAACTTGCACAAAAGGGAAGAAACTACTTGGGCTTGATTGAATACACTCACATATTGAAGATTGGATAGCTGGGTCATCACGCAGAGACACACATGAATATCTGGTAAACTGGCCTTCATGAAGTGTTTGTTATGGACAGGGCTACTAACTCTGGGTTATATGACAGAGTTTTATAACTTATTTTCAAAAAAATGCTTATACAGAGCTGAAATTCTGGAAATATTTGGTAATTAGTGGCCTGTAAGAGGTAAATGTTAATTAGAAAGAAGTTTCTCAAACTCCTGATTTCTACATTTTGCTCAAGAGATTAATACCTGATTAATATTAACCAACTTATTACCATGCCTTTCATCCCTATATGGATTTACTGGAGAAGTAGGAAGTCTGCCCTACTATCTAGAAGCTACAGGAAAAGCATGCTTGCCGAAAAGATGAATACCTCTTAATAGACAGTAGTGATGTTGATAAAATTATTTTAAATACCTACTGCTGTGAATTCTTAGAGAAGCTATTTTAAATGTTGGAAGACCAGTGATGGGATAAATTCCCCAGGGAAAGCTAAAAAGATCAATACACAAGTGATATTTGCTAGTGGGGTTTGTGCTCAAGAGGATTAAATCTACCTACGGGAGCCCAATGGTAAAATTACGGAGGTCTGTAAAGTGCTTGTATGTGGAAATTCAAGACACACCTACCATTGCTTCCCTTAGAGATGTGGTGAGCGTGGATTGCAAACAAATGCAAGGGAGAGGCAGTCAACAGAAACCATAAAATACGCTCATGTGTCTGAGTTTTGTTGTGCTGTACACCTCCCTGCACTTGTGTGAAGGAGTGAGGTTAGAGGCAGTCAGACACCTGGAAATAGCTCCCGCGAAATAACTGAGTGGTTACTCAGGACTATATACTGTCTTTGATCCATTATTCTTCAAGCTGTATGTCTTAGGCTGCTGAATAAGCTCCTGTGACTGCCTGTGATCTGTCATAAGAACTTGTGTTTTGGATCAGTTTGTAGGTTTCAGTCTCTGTTCCCCAAGATAATTTTTCCAAGCCACAAGAATAAAATGGAAAATATTTTCTATAATATGTAATTCAGAACAAAACCAAACAGCAGGATGTACTTAAAATCCTTAGTATATGAAGGATTATAAAATATATATATATTGCAAAGGTAAACACACAAATCCCTATAAAAATCTTCGCTTCTAAATATAAGGTAGGAGGAATGATGGAGGATGTAATATTTGTACATGTCTGTCTCATAGGTAGACTATAAGACCATGACATTTATTCTGAGTTTTACTGGAATCTTGCTGCATGACCTTGTGGAAGCTGCTTCATGATTCTGTGTCTCAGCTGCCCCACCTGTCCAGTGATGCTTATAAAACACTTTAAGATTCTGTGGTCAATAATGTCATAGGCATTAATAATTCTCAATTCAGAGAAAGTAAGAGGCACATAAACTTTGGAAGTAAATGCCATCCTGAAACAGTCTAAGTGTGCGTAACATTAGTCCTACACACCAAGACAGATAATGTGTAGGTATCATTATATGTGTATATCTATATCTATAAGAGAAAAGAGGTTTATTTTATACCTTTAACCATGCATTTTCAGATTACTTGAAATTTTCTGTCTTTAAGGCTGTGATCACAGAAAGATTTGCTATAATATTTAAATTTCTGTTCACATTTTCCAGAGTGATGGTTATGCGTGTTTGCTTCTAACTGTCTCCTTTTACTTAAAAAAAAAAAAAAAAAATCAAAAAATCCATATGGCAGGGTTTGAAAAGTAAAGAACCCTTCTTTGTCTATTTTGAGATGTCTGTTTGGCCACAGAAAAGCTGTGAAAAGATTAAACTGGTGTGTCTTTTCTCAAATTATTGTTTTCTGTTATTTTTGTTACAGAGGAAAAAGTTAAACAAGAAACAGAATTCACTTTGTCATAACATAGTTCAAGTGCTTGGCCATTCCTCTTTTCTTGGCTTAGGTTGGTTTGGAAACATTAAATACTTGATTTATATAGCTGATTAATTATATTAGGGTTATATATGGACTTTCAGGCCTGGGACATCCACAACTTCCCTGGGCAACCCATGCCAGAGTCCTAGCACCCTCTCACGGTAAAAAATTTCTTCTGAACATCTAATCTAAACTTACCTTCTTTCAGTTTAAAGCTGTTCCTCCTTGTCCTGTCACTACATGCTGTTGTCATAAGTCCCTCTTCAGCTTTCCTGTAGGCTCCCTTTAAGTACTGAAAGGCTGCAACCGGGAGCCCTTTCTTTTCCAAGCTGAACAACTCCTACTGTCTTAGGAGAGAGAGTCCTATGCCTTCATAGGAGAGGTGCTCCAGCCCCCTGATCATCTCTTTTGGCCTCTTTCCAGAAGGTCCATGTCTTTCTTATGTTGGGGGTCCCAAAGCTGGTTGCAGTGCTCCAGATGAGGTCTAAACAGCACAGAGGGGCAGAATCCCCCACCCTTGACCAGCTGGTTGTGCTGCTTTTGATGCAGTTCAGGATACAACTGGATTTCTGGGCTGGAAGCACACATTGCGGCTCATGGTCAGCCTCTTATCAACCAACACTCTCAAGTCCTGCTCCTTAAGGCTGCTCTCAATCCCTTCTCCACCCAGCCTGTATTTGTCCTTGGGATTAACCTGACAAGTGCAGGACCTTGTTGAACTTCATGAAGTTTTCACAGGCCCCTCTGTCAAGGTCCCTCTGGAAGGCATCCCTTCTCTCCAGCATGTTGACTTCCCTACACAGCTTGGTGTCTTTGACAAACTTGAGAAAACCTGTTACAATCAATTTCAATATCCCATAAGTTTTTGTTCTTTGCATATGTAGTAACAACTGTCATAGGTTGGTAATGGTGTAAATGTTTCATACTTAAACTCCTAAATTCTAGTTCTAATAAAGACATTAAAACTTACTTTAATGTAGCATGAATTTGCATTTTCCTTGAAAAAAATTTTATGTAACTGTCAGTAATTCTCTGTTCAAATAGTTGCTGCCAACACTTTGTTTTTGGAGTTGTGGATTCTGTTAGCTTTTGACAAAAAAAAATAAAATTCTCTTTTATTTATTGCAAGTTGCTGATATGAAAATTACCATTAAAAACTTCATTAATTGCCTTCTTTTATATTAATGAAAGGTTTTGTAAGTAACCTTTTTGTGGATCTGGAATATAAGATGATAACTGGTTATATTTTGCTGAGATGATTCCATTCATTACCAAAATAGTAACAAGAGAAGTCTGTTTCTATCAACATCAATAGACTAGAGTCATGCACACTTGTCAGATAAAAGGTAGCCTTCATAAATTCTATCTGGTTCAAATAAATACTCTTTACTTCTTTAAAAACAAGTCAGATTCATACTTTATGGTGTTTTTGTTTCTGCTAATTTGCTGCAGTCATAGTAGCTCAAACAGCCTTACTGGTTATTAGCTTTCTGAAGTAATTTAGAAGTTAATTTTTCTTCCTTGCAAGAGAAGAATAATTCCTGTATACATGAGCATAAAATTATTTTGAGCTGGTAGAAGAACATGAATAGAAAAAGAAATAATTGATAATTGTGAACCTGTAGTATTTTCCAGCACTCAGATGATAGAGTAATAAGCTTAAAAAAAAAAAGCTGTAATGCTATTGCAATCTCCAAATCAGTCACATACAGCATCCTTCTACCCAAGATGGGATGTCACAGTCCAGATGGGTGAACAAGCAGACGAGTAAGAAAAAAGGTTGTATGGTCAAACTTTTGAGTAGAGTTTGAACCCAAACTCTGAGTTCTTGTAAGATAAGCAATAACAGGGCTATCTTGGTCCCATCCTGTCTAAGTTTTTAACCACTGGATGAGCTTGCTCCTAAGGTTTGCAGGTGACACAAAACTTGAGGGAGAAGGTCATCTGCTCAAGAACAGAGCTGCTATTCTGACCTAGACAGGCTGAAGGAATGGTCTGATGGAAACCATACGGAACTCAGCACGGACACATGCAAAGCCTTGCCCCAGGAAGGAAGAGCCCCTGCCAACAGGGCAGGCTGGGCACTGACTGAACTCTGTGGAAAAGGCCATGGGGGTCAGGCTAGGCAACAAATAGGAAGGGGGCAAGGAATATGCCCTGACAGCAAAGTAGGCCAGCAACAACTTGGGCTGTGTGAACAAGAGCACAACCAGTAGAGCAAAGTAAATGATTATTACTCTCTATTTAACACACTTTAGATGACATCTGTTTCGACAGAAGTCTGGAAAGCAGCTCTTCTTGTAGTCAAAAGAAGTAGGGCAAATCTGACGATATGGAGGAATAAGGAATAGATTAAAAAAATGGAAATGTTAGGCTTTGTACTTTAATTGGCTGAAGTATACACTAATGCGTTTCTTTTCCCCTAATGAATCATACTACTAAGCACATTATTTTTCTACCACAAACAAAAAGTGAAAGAAAACTTCCTTTGCATGTCAAATTATCTGCTCTTTCACATACTTCTGTAACCTTAAGAAGATACATCAACGCCCTATAAAATGCAAATTTTGCTTAGTCTGTCAGTCTGAAAATTCAAGTTCAAGAAGCAATACAAGTACCCTGTGAAATACCCTATAATTTAAGAAAACCCTTACACTTCCTAAATTAATTTCCGCTTTAATTTCACAATATATTAGTGGAAAATTATTAACTTGTGGACTTCCTGATTGCTGTACTGATCAAAAAGGGAGGAGTATTTTTTTAATTCTCTTTGAAGAATAATGAAAGCAAATTAAAGATGAAGGAACTTAATAACATCAAAAAGAATTATAATTTGATGCTAACCTTTCTATTTGCTACCAGTCCATTTCCTGTTCAGGACTGTATGTTCTCAGACATGCTTTGGATGGAGAAATCCAAACTGCAGCCATGGATCTAGATGCATAATGACAGCAAGCAACTTCGAAACCAAATTTCTTTACAAATTTTCAAGTGAGTGATTCCCTGATGAGCCAACCGTAGATTCTTGTCATTAGTCTCATGGTGCCTCTAATTGTTAGCCTTGAATTTCTGGAATTTAATGTATGGTTGTAAGAGAAAATACCATAATGAGTTTCTGCTTTAGATTGCAATATGATCCTATGCAGTGTATAGATTTCAAAAATTTCAAGTATGCATATTTACAGCAGAGAAATATTTAACTGGATGTTTTAATGAAAACGTTATCTTTCTTGGATTGCTCATCTATGGTAGGCTGTTTATGAATTTACAAAGACAGGAGACCATAATTATGTCTGTCATCGCACTACTGCTGGTTAAACAATCTTTCTGAGTGTAGTGGATTGCCAAAGCAAGCCCAAACACAGTCCAGTAGCTGTGGTGCACTCACAGGTAAGCAGTGAACAGACTACTCCTTTAGTTTTGTTGGGGGTTTTTTTGATTGCTCTACTACTTGTACTGACCAGAAATGCAATGGTCTACAAATGCAGAGTTGCTTAGCAACAATGAGTAAAATACTGTGAATCTTGTTAATTTGGTTATATTTGTCATCATAGATCTCTTCTGATGTTTGCGTATGAAAAACAATATTGGATATTTTTAAAATCCATAGGGCCAAAAGAATCTGGAACTTTTCAGACCAGAGCTTTCCATGACACAGATGTATCTAATAACTATTGAATGGTTTCTGCTTTCTTTTTTTTCTTCTTTTTCTTTTTTTTCTTTGGTTTTGTTCTTGGGGATTTTTTTAACAAAATTGTAGGCAATTTACTCTCTTCTATGTCTTAGTTTTCTTGGGAAATAATGGCATGTAAAACTGCTTTCCACTCCTGCATTTTGGAATGACCTTGTGGTACTGATATGCTAATGTATTCAAATGAGACATTATGTTTCAAAACCCACTAGCAGAGATTAAAAAATGCCAATATACTAAAAATAGAAATACTTTTGGAATGGGGGGATATAAATTTAGCTACGCTCACTAACATAGCAGTCAGGTTCTGAAAATAAATGCTATGTCAGAAGACAGCAACAGTCTGGGAAGGTTGGAGCCACAAACGTTTCAGCAATAGCTGTGCTGGTTTCCTCAGTGAAGTTGTGTTGGATTAGCTTTGTTGTGAAATAAAACCTGAGAAGCCTGGGTCACACAGCCGGAGCATTGCTGGAACTGGAAGGCTGTCTTGTGCAGTATAGGTGGGCAGAGCTAGGGGGACACACATTTTTGCCTCCAAAGGCGCAACTGCCCAGGTTTCTTTGTCCACATCCTGCTCTCTGTGTGTTGCAGACTCATCTCTTATTGTGGCACATGGATCTACCCCAGCAAACCTACAACCTTGCTGAGCAGCAGTGCAGGGCAGAAATGTCTGCCCAGATCTTGTGTGCCTCTCGAGCTTGGAGGCAGTTGCAGTTTTCCCTGAGTGACTTAGCATGCAGGTGATGACAAAAAGTAGTAACAAATTGTTCTCAGAACTGACTGAATATCTCAGTATTTGTTTGTTAAATGTTGTGGTGAGATACAATTTCTTTGGGGATGAAAATTGAATAACTTTCTTAGATAAAGATAATGTTATCACCAGCAGGAAGAACGTTATGATCCTGTAACATTTTGTAATTATGAAATATTTCCTCATTTACCTATTGGCAGGAAAGAGCAGAGGAGTTCTGGTTAGGGATGAGTGGGAAGAAACAAGATGAAAACATTACTACTCCTGTCTTCTGTCATTGATCTTGGACACAACTTCAGATTTTTTCAGCTCTTTTGTTGGTTCTTATAGGTTAACAAATTGAATTAAACTTGCAATTTGCTAATATACTGCCCTGCAAGAAAATGCTGCCAATGGCTAAATGTAAATAGCAGTAGGTCAACACCAGTGCTGGAAAGAAAAACATGCTAGCATTTAAATATGATTTGTCGTTTCAAATAATGTCAGTCTCTAAAGCAGCCTATTCATGAAATAGAGTAGAGGGCAAAGATTTTTGTTGAAAAGATATTAATTTTTCTGTATTTTCACTTTAGATTACTAAAGATGTTGAGGCTTTTGACTGTCCTTAATACAAGGCCTTCACGATTTAAATTTTATATGCAAGATGAAATCAAACTATACATTTAGATAGCTGTAGGGTGGATGAACAGCAATGGAAACTTGAAAAACAGTAACTTGAGGCAGCTTGTTTATATCTTTCCTTCAGGCTTTGAATTTAATACAGCTTTAGAATTAATTATCGTTGTTAATTCTTTAGCTATTTTGATTACAAAGAAAAAATATACAGCTACTTTTCACAATCACTGAATTTTTGTGATTCTCTGAACGACTTGGGTAAAAAGATTTTTTGATTTCTTTAGAAATAGTAATTAGGTAATGCCCCAGCTTCCATCAAAATAGCAGAAATAGTTTTCATTCTTGTATGAAATTTCTTAATCTTTAATGACTTAAAGAAAACTTTACTGTATAGGATACAAGTGTCCTGTATAGGATAAAAGTATTCCTTTTAAAAAGCTGCACCTTCCTCCTGGTGTTCGCATGGTTTTTGTGTTTTATCATCTACCAGAAAGTGATTGGCTCAGTGTTATCACTATGCCTAGAATTAAAATATTTGGATGTAGTTGAGAAGCATGATGATTTGTATTTGGATTTTATCAGATTTTTTTCCCCAGTTCCTGTTGCATAAACACCAGACAAATCAATACAGAGGCAACAAGAGTTATTTGAAACATTATGAACAGGCTTTTTAATTGCCTCTTTGTTTTGGCAAGAAGAAAAGAAAATGTTTATTAAGTTTTCTTGTCTATTGAAATCTGTATTTTCCTGAGTACTTTCTATGTGAGAAAGAGCAGTCAAATTTCATGGTGTACGTAATAAGAAACTACAATCTATACTTAGATGGCATTACTGTGACTTTTCTGGGTTCCATTTTCAGTAATCTGAAAATAAATTTACCTAGTACTCAGAACATTATTGTGTGTAAGACCTCTTCTCATACACCCTTCAAGATAGAAAAGTTCCATGAAGATTTTCTATAGGAGAGGTTCAGGCTAGGCAATTTTATGTAAGGATTAAGAGTCACTAGATATATTTGAAAAGCGATAGCTATGTTGCCCATGCAGGATTCACTAGTTAGTTTTTTCCCTTGTTTGCTACATCTGGAGAGTCTTTTGTGGCTGTTAAATGATATCCCTTTCTTTAACTTTGAGCTGGAAGTTATGATGTTTGTACCACATCATTTGTTTGTGTGTTAGTTTGGCAATAAACATTCAATACTGCTCCCCCCAGTTCTGCCTCCCCCAGTTTACCCATTTGATTTATTTATAGACAGAAATTCCATCTCTTATTATGTTTACTATACAAAGTAGGTTAACCTCTTCTCTGATATGATGGTTCCTTCAGTTCCTTACTGGGAGGAGTATCTGCATCTTTGGCACTCTTTTCTCCCACCTGTCTGAATTCATGTCTCGTGAACATATATTTTATGCAGTATTTCACATGCAATTTGACTGATGCTGCAGACTTTCTCAGTTTCCTAATGTCCTTTTTTTTCAAACTTGCATTGTTTTGATTCTTTATCAAGTAACACACATGAGCTTTTCCTCCCCCGTCATCCTGAAATTATGAGCTTCGCTGTCTGTAACAGAAATTAGTCCCTGCCCTTCATATTAATCTCCTTTCTGTTTTTTCTCTTCCAAAGACCAATCAGACTTTCTTTGTAAAATCCTAATCCACATTTGTTCTTAAAATGCCACATAAGTCCACGTCAGAAATGGCTGTCATTAATGCATTCCTACTTCATGTAAATTAATGTAAATATGAAATGTCAGTCTTAATTTGAAATTCTTGATGAACTGATAACCTCACTACAGTCCAATAGTTTTTTAACATTACCCATTATCATATTTTCATTAAATAACACTTTATCCTTATCTCTAAAGTTATTCCTCCTCCAACAAAATTAATAATTGTGTGCAATCATATAAAAATCATTACTAAAATTTAGATTCATAACATCTGCCTCTTAATCAGTTACCTTTTCAAAGAGAGGGAGGATGTTAATCTAATATTATGTCTATTTATTATACCTTGCACAGCATTTGTTGCATTTTTCTTTTACCTCCATATTGTTCATGGGAATAATAATTTTCATCTGTAATGCCTGTATCTGTTCCTTATTGTTTTTAAACACAGCTATTCCTACTGATTATTTAACAAAAGTGCCTAACCTTTCTCTCATAAATTTTCTCCTGTGGCTTAGAAGTCACTGTATGCATACCTACATACCTGCTTTGGTTTTGGGATGGGTGTGATGGGGTGGGGGTGTTGTTTATTGTTTTCTGGTTGTTCAAATCTATGGTTGGAAGAAGCTGAACTCAACTCTACTCAAGTAGGTAGAATTAAATAAGCTTCAAACTAAACTCTGTACCTTCATGCTGTGAAGAGTCTCATAGCCTTAGCTTCAAACATCTGCATTTTTTTCATTCAAGAACTAAAATAAGTTATAGATCATTCATTTATATTTACATAATACTCAGCCATTTCTCTGATTTGCAGTGTTACATCTGTCTTAAGGTTTATTACAGGTTGAGAATCTCTAAAATAATTTTGGACTTACAATCAAAGTGTGTGTACTTGGTATTGGTATTTGTTTCTTATAAAGAAACTTTAAATTCTTGCGCTTTAGCAGAGGTGGCACACAAATTGTAGCATCTATGTCTATCCTCTCTCCCCTGGGCCCTGCACTGCTTTGGCAGAAATGTTTGCCTGTCACCCAGAACCACACTGGAGTAGGAACCACCCTGAATTTTAAACACTTATAAGGGTTGTTTGCTGTATTCCTTAAATTCAAATCCCTGTGTTCTATCTGAAACAAAGTCTGAAAGGGCTTTTTATTCTCCCCGCCCCAGTGTCAGAATTGAATAGCAGAGAAGAAATTTTTAGATCTTGTACAGACTGTAAAAGCTGTATATGGCACAAATATTAGCATTATCTATTGTGTGGGCATGTAACAGGTAATGGAGCACCAGGAAGTCACTTCTGTAGTGAGTAAAAAAAAAAAAAAAAAAAAAAAAAGGACAGACAAAGCTGAGTGTAAATGGGGCCAAACAATATTAGTTCAGTTATTCCCTTATAAACACCTCACTACTTGAATTGATCCTGACCATAGATGAAGTCAGTTTCTTCACCTAAAGAACCTTGGTAAGCAGATGTAAAGCACCTCCATTTTGAGACTTGACCTTAAATCAGCTCTTGACTGTGGAACAGCTAGGTAAAGTTCACAAGCAAAATTACTTAGCTGAAATTATGTCAGGTAGCTATGGTTGTATGACTAGTATTAAACACAGAATTCCTGAGAAAGAGGAGTCCTCTTACTGTGGGAAGGAGAGCATTTGCCCTTGCTGAGGTTGCAATTACAAAGTTGATTTTTTTGGTCACATTTTAAAGAGTAATTTTGCTGCCTTATGTTCCTTTGACTTCTACTGAAAAAAGGACCTTTTATAAATCAGGCTAGAGAGCAGAGACCCTGCTGATCAAGGAATAATGCTTTTGCCAAAATCCACCTGGAAGGACAGCGCAACACACCTTTCAATACATTATGCACTTTTGATTTATTAATGGAAAAAATATATAAAACTTTTACTAGATGAAACTATCATACTTTTGACTTCTTTCAGCTATTTTCTTCCACAGTGATGTGAGGAATGAGTCACAGAAGTCTGTTAGTCCTTCCAGGAGCATATGTACAAAGTGGGTGACTATGGTATTCAGCATTTCAGTGTGCTGTGCAAAAATACAACATCTAGCTACTTTAAGTCAATAGAAGGTCAACTTCCTCATGTTAGTACCTTGTTTTGGCAGAGATAGAATTAGATGGAAACTTGCCTTTTCACCTTCCCCAGTTCTCATACAAGAAACATTGTTAAAGCTGTACAAATCCTACTAAGAAGAATCCTGATTCTCTTTAGCTGTCTCAGCAACCCTCCTACAAACATGTTAAACAAGTAGTAGAGAGTTGAGCACATACTGTGACACTTGTAAACACTACCCAAGCCCCCGTAGCCTTGTATGTCTTTTATTTATTTCTGTGCGCTTTTCTTATATTGATGTTCTACAGAACTAAAGATAATTATTATTTTTCTAAAAATATCCTTAGAAGTGAAATCTCTGGAAGAGATATGTTGCCTCCAATAGGTTATACTCCTTTGAAAGTGAAATAATTTCTATGTGTGGCAAATACTTGATTATGAATTCCACTGTGAATCTTGTGGGGGAAGGGAGGTAAAGGGCTGTAGCTTCACTGTTAGCACCTCTCAGTGTTGTGCATATATAGGCTGTGATGTGATATATTGGTGTCTGATCTACAGTATTTACGGTGAGACAAGTATCTCCTTGAAAACAGTTATTTAGTCCTAGGTATTTCACTGGAATAAGGTGTACTGATCAGAAAGGATGAACAAATTGACATGTTTAAATTTTTTGCTTAAGTGAAAATGAGTAAACAAGCCTGACTTTTGAGACACATAAATTTGTATTTAATATTTTCTGCATTTAGATGGAGTAATTTTCCACACTGGTTACAAACAATTATCATAGTATGACAATGTAGAGAGTTTGTGCACACATGAGGGCAGGAGCCCTTTTGGGATGCAGGTAGAATTGCACTCTGTTCAACCAGGTGTGCTCATGGAGTTTGCATGACCAGCTTATATTACCCAAAGAGCAATTCCAAGAATGCAGTTCTCAGAATGAGCTCCAAAGCCCCAGTGAGTTTGCCTGTTAATTCAAGCACTTTGACTACCTTCCAGGGACTTTGGAGTAAAATCCTGTCTTGGTGAAAATCCAGTGGGAATCTCACTATTAACTTCAATAGCCACAGGATCAGGCAGTATATTCCTATCTGGTGTATATTCCATTCCTGTGGTGCTACATTTTGCTCCTATAAGCAGTGCTATTATGAAACTAGGGATATTTATTTCACTCATTTATTAAAAATATACCAGAATTAGCATTAAATATATCCTATAAGTAAGCATGACAGTTGATTAACCAAAAACAGCGTTAAAAATAATTAAAAATTATAGTTGGATCTGGTCTGGTGCTGAGAGTACAAGAGCAAAGTAATAATTTTTTCCTCTGTCTGCTGTATTCTAATTCTTATGGAAAAATTATTAAAATATTTTGTACTGCCATCTGTATTGCAAAGGTCTTCATAATGTTTAGTTTTCTAATAAATAATAATAGTTTTCTAAAAAATAATACTCTATATCTGCTACAGTTCCTCTGTAAAGTGCAGAGAAACTAAGAAGTTCCATATTTTCATGTTTACTCTGCAAAGCTTTATCTGAATGCAACTAACTAAATAATGTCTGCTACATTTTCTCTGCAGTGTCTCTGACATTCTGGAAGTTGCACAGTGTGCCAAAGAAATGCTTTTTTTATACAGTACGATTATATGCAAGTATTGTTGACACTGTCAAACCTGTGAAATATTTATTTAGCATGTAAAACAATGAGTGTTAAAAATCTGTAACAAGACGTAGGAAAAAAAAGATAAAAATCTTTAATCTGGCAAAAACATTTTTTGAAAATAATTTAAAATGGGTTTGGGAAGAGTGTAGTGGGAAGGAATTTCTTTGAAACATTGCATTCTATGTTACAGTTTGGCTTATTTTTTATTTAGATTAACATGACATTAGTAAAAAAAGTATTTTTTGGTTATACAAATAGAAAATTCATTTTAAAGGATTTACAGGTGATTTTTGCTGAGCCAGGCAGAATACATGTGGGGATATTTTAGGCACTGGACAGTTAATCTCTTCTCCCTCAAGTCTTTATTTAAAGATGTATAGATGTATTGCTTACTGAATCAAAGTTGAAATCAGGAGGTATTAGTCCAGGAGTTTTCTCCACTAAGTGCTTTCCAAACTGTGGCTTTGCCATTTGCTGAACCAGTTTTGTGGGCTCAAGGAGAATACAAAAGGCAGTTGTAAAGGAATCTTTACCAATTCCTGTGCAACGGCCTTTAAGCCTTCACCCTTTCTAGGCTTGTTCATTATTTCCTTATCTGTATCTTGAGAAAGAGCTAAAAGAGAACTCTGGGCCAGATGCAAAAATGGTGTAATTTCCAGTTTTCACAGCAAAGTGCTTCAAAGTTTCAAATAAAGACAGGCAACCTTTATATTTCGCTTTTGTTCACTTTGGTTTGTTCTTTTAAAGTTCTGTTTTACTCATCGATGTAAATTCAAAAGACAGTTCAAATCTATTGATAGTTCTGTCCATCTGCAGGAAGAAGGAGCAGGAATCAACACTGAATTTGTATTCAGCTCAACCAAGGGCAAAGTGAGAAAGAAAAAGTGTCGTGCTGCAAAGCAAGGCAAGCTATGGGCAGATATAACCTTGGAAACAGATTAGAATAGCTTAGGAGTTTCTCTGTGATCCTTTAATGACGGACCTTTGCACCAGCTATGAATGTGATGAAGCGGCACATGAACTTTTAAGTGTGATGGCATTTTTGTATGCAAGCTGAGGAAAGGAGGCTACACAATTACAGGGAGATTTCAGGTTTTTTCAGGGGGAGTCTGGCCAGCTAATCCTGACAGAATTGGCTGTAGCTATTAAAATTGAACATTTACAGTGTGAACCTAGCTGAAATAATTTAATGAGTGCCTATTCATTAGGGAAATAAGGATCCCCTGTATATCACCATATTTGTTGATATTGGATTCATGGTGGTTATTGACATTAAATTGTAGGAATTTATTTGATTTCAATCAAATGACCTTATAACATTTTTATGTGAACTTTGTGTGGTTGAGTCAAATTTATCCATAAATTGTAACTAAATGTAATTTTAAAAAAAAATTATTAAAATTTTGACAGAAGTTTTAACTATTTTTAGTTGACTTCATTGCTCCCTGGTCACCAGAATCCATCATATTAACTCATTTCAGACATGCTATCTTGTTCAGTCTTTGTCAGACACTTAATTAGCAAGCACTGAACCTGTTTCTGTTTTGTGTATTACTGCACAATTCAGAGACTGCCTGCCAAGAGTTTATATGGAATGTAAAAAACATTCTAGGTAAAAAGTTCTCTGTTGTGCTTGTTTGATGTCATCACCATGTCACCCGTGCTACAGTATACTAAACTGGTGTCTCTCTGGGGAACTGAAGAGAAATCCCATGAGAAGCTCCAGAGAGAACAGAGCTACCTGACTGAAAGGCTGGTGTTTCTTAGACAAATGAAAGAATTTTATGCCATTCTTCAAAATGAAAGTTTGTATCAGTTATCTTTCAGTTGTCAGTTTTGTGCTCAAGCAGTTATAGAGCAAAAGTAGTTTCCGTATTTACCATGTTTCTGCTCTGGTTTCTGAAATAATCTCCATTGTCTTCCCAAGGGGGATTTTTCCTATTGTGTTTAGCCAGAAATAAGAATATTTTCATGAAGAAGATGATCAGCATTCAGAGGTCTCATAGCATGTTTTTATGTAGACTCATAGATGGTATTCTCCGCGTGTGTGTACGTGTATCTCCTGCTACCTGCAGCATAGTTTGCATGACTGACTTTCTGACTCCGTGTTCATGGCATTGTTATTTCTGTGCAATAAACTACCTCTTTCCTGCTATCTAGAAGTTCTTTGTCCCTAACTGCTTACACGCTGAAGCACCAAGTGTTGCAGAGTTGTAACCAGCCACATCTGCTGTAGCTGGCCACAAGTGGAGCCAGAAGACACCCCCACAAATTAGGGTCCCGGGTTCTCACACTGTGTGTCTATGTGGAAAAAAAAAAAAAAGAAGGACTAGTTGTATGTTTCATAATAGCAAGAATGACACATTTCTCCTTTCTTTTGTTACTGAATCATTTGCTTTAATTTATTTCAGCAGAACAGAGAACAGGAAGTTATTTGCATCTTGCAATCATCCAGTCTACGAGTTTGATGAAAAGGCTAGAAGAAAAAAACTGCGCTGTGATCCTTAGATTTCCAAAGTAGTCAGTCAGCATTTCTGAATTTATATGTAGGGCATATATTAAAAGTAAAATTGTGCTCTGTTGTTTTATTAAAATTCAAGAAATCACCTTTTTAGTGAAATATTAAATTCAAATGACTCCATGTGTAGAAATAATTTTTTCAATGTAGCTGTTGAATGAAGGCTCACAGTATTGTGCTGTTGTTGTTATTCTTTCCTTGAGTGTTCCATTTGAGATTCAAATCAGAAGCTGACTTGCAGAAGAGGACTTAGATCAGAAAAGACAGGTAGATCCAGTAAAAGAAGGGGATAAGAGGGATACAGAGCAGTAGATTTCACATTTTAATTTGAAACATAGTATTTAGGTCTATGGAATGCCAGAGTAGTCTTCCACCCATTGACAAAGTACAGCTCATTGTTAAAATTAGAAATATAGTCAAAAGAAGTTTTAGGACTGAGCTGGTATCTGCTATAGTCCTTGACAGTGTATTTTAGCTGATTTTTTTTCCTGGATTTTGGGGGCTTAAAATGTCCTAGTGCTTAGTTCCATAAACTGGTTCTCTTAGGAGAAAAGAAAATTCTGAAAAAGAAAGACATCTCTTGTAGATGATTTCTTAACTGGATTTTTTGAAATGACTTTTGAGTTTTCATTCAATTTTTATTTTCAATGTAAAAACAGAAAAGGCCTATTGTTATTTTCACATCTATTTAAATATTCTCTCAAAGTTATTTTACTTTTAAATTCTAACTCACTTAGTAATTCACAATTGCATTAAAAAGTGGTTTTTTATATGTATCAAAAAAAAAAAAAGAGAGAGAAAATATATTTATGCTTAAGGGAATAAATAATTTCCTTGATATTACAGAGTAAATAATTCCTGTAGCAGTCACTCCTGTGGTTAGGATATCAGACTTAATAACTCAGTTCTTTTATTCATTATAATAAATCCTATAAATCCACAGAGAGAAGAAGAAAACTCTATCACATAAAAAGGCTGACCAGAATTAATGCAAAAATATCCTTTGTTCTCACAACACTGGACACAGTTCCTCATTAAATATACTGGTGGAGGAATAGCAACAGAACTTCATCTGCATACCCTGCATAGTTTAATTTTATTCAGTGGATTTAATTGTTGTACCTGCAGACAGAAGATAATCTGTCACATGGCATATAAACTTTGCAGAGTGGGAAATTCACTTTAAATTGCTTTGCTATTGAATCCAATTTTCATCCTCACTGAGGGAGAAAATATTTCTTGTTATGAATGGATGGTCATATATTTTAACTACTTCACCTTTACCTCTAAGAATAGCCCTAACAAGGAGTTCCTTATTTTTCACACAGCTATTTCTAAGGTACCTCTCTCTACCAGGAATTGTTCTGAATAAGTGAGGATTGCTGTCAGTTTGGGGAATAGTCCTTCAGTGTGGCAGCCCTTTTCATTTTCAGGCATGATCAGCAACTGCCCACATTTCATCCTAGAACTCAGTGGAGTTCCACAAGGAATGGACTAAGTGCATCAGCTCTATGTCTTTGAATACCTGTGTATAATTAGCAGCTTTTTCTCAGTTTCATGGCTAGGCTGGTGCACAAAGAGTGACTTGATAATGCTGGAGAAATTGTATTTGACCAGAATTGGAGCTGAGGAACACCTGACTTCTTCTGAAAACATCTCTCACTATGCAGCAAATCGGCATTGAGCACTCTCATGTCCGTGATGCTGATAAATCAGCCCTAAAGAAAAACCATTTTCTTTCACAGAAGTTTCAAGAGCCTGTTAGAACCTCCCATGTCTAAAAGCAATGGATACACTGGAGAATAAGCACAAGTAGGATCTGTCCTTCTTTCAGGCAATGGAGTTGGTGTGGATGTTGTTTCAATAGTGAAACCCCTAAAGTAAAGGAAGCAGCATGCATGCTGTTAACCTATTATGGCTTGAATAATTATTAAAAATGGAACCTTGTATTGGGTGTGGGTATGGTAAAGTTGCTTGCCTTTTAAGGTGTGGGTAGACCTACTCTGAATGAAAACTGGAGATTTCAATAATTTTTTTAATTGATGGCAGAAAAGAATATATGAACTATTTTTCTCATTTGGTTATTTAAGTAGCCAAATAGGACTGTACATATGGTACCCATATTTCTACAGGGTGATGAGTAGGAAGTGATTTATGAGGATATTTTTTAGAGTTTAGGGGCAAATAGAGCTCAAATATCTTTTACTATGTTGTAAATCCATTTTGGAGATGTACAGATCTGCCTCAGCCATGCTTCATCATACCCAAACCACAATATTTCTGTGTCTGGACTATTTTTAGAGATTCTGTTCTTACTGTAGCTTTACTAATTACATTTTGTTGAAGTATAATTTCAAGATATTGTTTTAAATTGCTGTTTCATCCCTAAAAGGAATGCTGGCAAACAAAGCAGCTGTGCATCATCACATCTGGAATGCTTTTACAGTTTCTTAGACCACAAAGTGGAAAAGGAAGGGGCAAGGGAAGAAGGTTGCACTAGACCAAAGCACTCGGCAAAGAGGGTTTGAAACAGCAGGTCTGATTAAACATGATATTCCACCATTTGTGCCTTGGTATAAGTATAGCTTATTATGAAAGGAATCAAACAAAATTAAAGGGGTATCTCTCAAAGACTTGTAGAGAAAATTAATATGCAGATTCTAAAACTATCCAGTATATTAACTTACATGCAGGTAGTCATGCCAAGCTTCATAGAAAGAAATGTGCCTCGTAGCCAGAACCTTGTAACAGAATAGTAATAAACTCAGAAGACCATTTCTACCATGTAAACAGTCAACAAGGGATTTTTGGGCCCAAAGTGTACTTAGTTTCCATGTTTAGAATTTTTTCCTGTTGTTTTGATAAGACCTGGATACATAAAATTAAACCTCACTTTTCTGTGTTACAGTTTCAGGCTTTTCCCAGTCTGAAACATAATTTAGTGCATTTTGATTTGATAGTTGTGGAAACAACTGCTTTACTCCCACACTGCCATTAGCGGTACTTTCCCCCCTTTCCTTATGATACCCAGAGAATTGAAATTGTGTTGTTCTTTTTAGGTCTCCTGAGCTGAATCCATTTCATGCTGAAATGAGTGGAATTTGGAACAGCTCTTTGTGCTCCTGTTATATTCAGGGGGGAATTTTTTTCACATGAGAATTTTTCCTCTGCTAGACAAGAGCTGCTGCTGCATATCTTGGGCTCCAACTATCCCCTTGATATGACTTCAGCCATCTGGGAAAGAATTATTTAATTAAAGAATTAACTGTACTTTAATACAGAGAAATGTAAGTGCATACATCTAAGAAGGAAATGTAGGCCACACTTTCATGGTGAAGATTATTTGGGGAAAAAGCAGCTGAAAAAATTTCTTTGGGCAAATGAATATCTAATATTTTAGGACTGGGACAAAAGGTAAATAGGAGACTTAAATATGGAATGAGTGGAATATTGAACACAAACAATAGCCTGTATAGGGCAAAGATGAATTTGCTACTGGAGTAATGTATTGTTGGCAATCTGCAGAAATGTACTGGGCCTTTCTTTGATGTCCTTCTGGTATAAAAATCTTCAGTACTGGATTTCAGTATCACCTTTACACTTATGCAAGCTAAACTGCATCATTTGTTACATCTGAATATTATAAAGGTTCTTGTTGAATATTATTTTGTGTCTTTGTATTGTTGCAGTCGCTCCAAAATTATGCTTTTGAAACTGAATTTAACTTTTGAATTTAAGTGGATGTTCAACATTTATATAGGGTTGAGTTAAGCCTTATTTAACTTGTTATCCATGAGATTTCATGCTTATTCAAAGTTTTTGGAGTGATCTGCTGGGATTCTTTTCCCTTTCTTCTCCCTGCTCCCCTCATTCATTCAAGTGCTTCTTTTTCTCTGCCTGTGAGAAGAACTTGTTTTAAAACAACTCTTCCTACAGTTCTTAGTATAACATTAAAAAAGAACAGCCTTGAAACAAAAATATCAACTCTTTATGTTTGGTGGTTTGTTTTTATATTTTTAACAGGGTAAACTATTGTTCTGTTTTATGGCTTTTAAAATTTTATTTGTTAGCGCATAATGAAGCAATGCCATGTAATAATTTATGCTGTTGGATTTTGCTCATGTTCTACTGTGATGTGAACATGAATTATGCATTTGGATTTTATTCTGCCTATGGTTATTGTTGTGTGCATGTCATAATATGAAAGGATTAGTACGTTTTCGTTCTTGAGTGTTTATTTGCCTGTGTTGTAGACATGAAAAAGATGGTCATGTAAGTGCATTTGTTATAAGATTACTTAACGTAGTGCCAGCAAGATAGATATCATGTGTAAGTAAACACCGATTTAGTTTATAACTTCTGGGAGATTTGCAGTTAGATGGTACAGTACTTGCAGGGCTTTCTCAGATTCTTCATGAAACTTTCTTTTCATATGGAAAAACTTATTTATACTTGTCTGCATTTCTTTTGCAAACTATAAGCTTACAGTTGCACTGTGGTTCTGTAGAACTTTGTGAAAAACAAATTCCATGACTCAGAACCCCAAAATTCTAGTATCACAGACTGAATGCTGATTACATAGCAAGTTTATTCTTCACATTTACTTAAGGACTGTGATATATACATCCACGGTAACTAATGTATCTCAGTGAGTAAAGATAAAACCTCATTATTTCATTATTAAATGTATAATCAATCAATTAGAGTTTTATTTTAGTGATTACAGAAGTGCACTCTTTTAGAAATAGTGCACCAACATTAATGTTGTCATGGGTGGGTATTATTTTTCAGATTAAAATATAAACCTATAAAAATATATGGCCTACATTGAAAAAATAGCAACGTTAACTTATTTTAGATGTGATGGTAACTTCCTGGCATTTTTTTCATCGGACAGTCCAAAGGACTTTGGTTTCTGTGAGTTTTTATGACGCATTTCCACCGAATCTCCTATGTTGTTCCTAGAAATAGAGTTTGAATTGAGGCTTATAACATTCTGAGCATGTACTAGAACTTATGTCAAGTTTTATTTCAGGAAAAGCAGGAGCAATACAGACATTGTTAGTGTATTCAGAAAGCCATTCCAAGGAAGACTAGGCTGTTATTTGAATAATGGGTGTATCAACCCATTTCTCTCCAGGCTCTGCATTAGAAAGATTATTTGTTATCATTAGCACAACACATAAAGTTTTTCTATTTCTTTCCACGTTGTGCTGCTTTTTTATTATATCTTTGTTTGGCACCCATCAGTGCATGATCAGGTGTCAGTCATGCTCTGTCCTATCCTATTTGTTTTGCTCTGTCTTTGGAATTTTCTCTCTTAATTTCACAGCTGAATTTGACATTCAGGGTCTCTTCCTGAGCTGATTATCTAGAGATAATGAATGCTGCTTGTATATGCATGTATTTTCACCTTAATATGAAAAAGTTTTGACATTCAAAAAATAACACATCAGTCATAGACTTCTAAATATAAATATATTAATCAAAGAGACCTTGCCTTCTCACTGCTTCATTCAAATTATGTTTATTTGTGAACCTTAATTTCTAAGGAAAGTATAATTATCTACGTGATGTTATATCTTTATGGATTTTGACTGTGAGTTTTTGGTATCATTATGGTTTGATAAGGATCTAAAAAAAAAAGACAAAGTATTTCAACTGCAAGGAAAAAAATTGTGTAAGAAAAACTTGTTGATAGTTCTGAATAGTTTTTCTTTTTGGCAATAGGTCAGACATTGCCATATGGAGCTGTAGATGAAAGAATAATTTTGCTATTGATTTTAGTGGGGCCTCTTGCCAACTCCTACAGCAGAGCCAGGGCACGGGACCTTCAGTGACTGTGGCAGTCGATGAAATAACTGATGGAAGCAAGGCCAAAAGAGGATAGGGAGGAATATCATGCCTAAGGTGTTACTTTGCAGCATGACAGTAGTGGCTGGGAATAAATCTTCACTGTCATTTATGTCATTACAAAGATGAAAGTTGGACAGAAGTAATGGAAAAGATACAGTTTCCATCTTGGTGTGGCGCAAAAGGTAGAGGACACAATACGGTGCTTTCAGAAGCACTGGTGATTTCCAGCATCATGGAGTTGCCTTTTCTTGATCATGCAGTACAACTAATGGGTTGAGGTTAAATACAGTTGTAACTCTGTCTTGTTCTCTTGTTGTCTATTTTAAAGCTAATTTTGATACTGATATTTCTAAAGTATTCTTAAGACTTTAATGAATAAATGAAGCAGCTGATCATAAGAAATACTCAAATACTTATGGTGGGGGCAATCCGCAAGGTAATCTTTTAACTCTGTAAGGCAATTAGAAAGTCGCTGTGAATGACATTTCCCCTCAAATACATCCTAATTTCAAATTGAGTTATTTCATGTAATCTTTACATCCATTCAGACTTTCCCCTAATGCATGAGAACAGGTCTTTTCTTGGATCCATGTGAATAAATAATGCAATGAGATAAGGGAAGATAAGACACTTAAGTTCCTAGAACCTTGCCCACAAAGGGTCTGTGAATCCCAGCTTACAGGGGAATAAGAGAAAATATTCTCAGTGTGGACAATCATGCAGTAGTCGGTATTGCCTCAAGTGGATAACTGTAGTGTTTTGAACTTATGCTCCATTAAAGGAGTGGATGGCTTTTGGAACTGGCACAGTGCTGTTATCTTCAGTGGCACTAACTCACTTATGCCAGCCAAGAGTTAACACCAAAGGAGGAAATGATCCAGGCACATCAGGCATATGTTTATGTATAAGGTCTAATGTAATTTGGTATAACTTCGATTAAGTGTTGGCTTCAAGGCAAATTCTGGAGACTTGCTAAAATCCTTTGACGTGAATTAGAAGATTTTGTTAGAAACACACTTAGCTGAAAAATGAGAGAAACAAAACCAGAACTGTAGCAAAGGCAGCAATCAAAGATACATGTGGAAACATCAAACAGGTATCAAATACAGTGAATTTTGCAGCCAGCAGCTACCATCAGTACCCAGAAGGGAAGTGCAGCATTCATGGCTGAGCAGCTGAGAAAGCCTTTAAACATTCAGATCAGGAAGTAGCTGGGTATACAAAGGATTTTCCAGGTGTCCTATGAACAATAGGATAATGCTTTTAGACTGCATAAAATTATGCAGACTTTTTAGAATTAAGTAGCCAACTAAAAGCAAGTAAATGCTGACAGCTTAGTAAAATGGGCAGATGGCAAAATATGAAATGCTGGAATTGAGGCTCAAGTGATAGTTGAAAAGAGGGGGTTCTTTGTGGTCATTTCAGACTGAGATGTTTCTGAAGCCTCCCTTCATGAAATTTGTTACCTTCCATTTCCTTGACTATTAACTGCCAAGAACTGCACTGAATCCTGTACCTGCAGATATGAAGGAAGAGTAGGAGAATTTCTCCTAGTACTAGAAGTCACAAGTTCCAGCCTCCCCTATCCTAGGATCTGTCACCACTATTTGTTCAAGCACAGTTTCCAGCTCTTCCTCCTTCCTTGCCTCATTGGTTTCTTGCAAGGTTTAAACCCATGTTGCTTTTTCATTCATCCTTCCTGGGCCTACTCTCACTTTTTCTCACTTTCTCCTACAATTCTTTTGCCTCAAGTGTTCAAAAAACCAGCAAGTGTTCAAAAACATGGCAGTGCTGCTGGTTGGATTTGGTCTCAGAGGTCTTTTCCAAATTAATAAGTCTACTATTCCATGTCTATCAACTCAGTTGCAGCACGCTCCTCTCAGGGGAGGCCCCCTTGGCCTCTGGCCACAGATTCCACCATCCAGCCAGAGTGTACTCCCACTCATGGCCTTCAGTTATCAGGCCACTTTCTCCAGCTGGAGCCGGGGGCCCAGGTCCTGTGGCTTGGCACCAGCAAGGAGCTAAAGGCACAGCTCAGTGTGACTCAGTGGTCAGGTCTGTGTGTGTCACCATCTCTTGAATTCAAGAGACTTAATTAGGAATAATACTCAGTAGATCAAACTTAAGTGCCCAACAGAAAGGATAAGGTATAGAATATTCTAAAGCATTTTGTATATGTTAGTTCTTCATTGTTTTCAATTAAGGCTGCAAATGAGCTGTGTAAGGAGAGTATTTCAGTGCAGGCTGCCGTGTAGTCGAAGTGCATGTGAGTACAATTACATATGTGCCACTTTCTGTCTTCTCAGTTGTATTTGCCATTTAGGGAGAGCAAAAGTTCATGGAACATACACTGACAATTTATTCCTGAATTTTCTGGAAGGTAACCATTGTGACTGCTCAGCCAAAATCAGTATGCAAGATTCAAAGCGTGTACAATTTCAAACGCTCTTTCCAAGTTTGATTTGCTGTAGTAGTGAACTGTGCATCAAATTTCTGTCAAAGCATTTCTAAATGGCCTTTCTAAAATACTTCTAGAAATGTAATTGGAATGTTAATTGGAATAAGTTGAGCTCTGTGACGTTCTCATAAATCTGGGTAAAGTGCAACAGCTCTGCATTTATACTACTCTAATGAAAAACACCAGCCCAGGGTCTAATGAAAAACATCAAGGCAGAGTCTTAAAACATAAATGGTGTCCAACTTCTTTGTAAACTAAATTTGGATCTGAAGCGTCGCTGATCTGAACCAAAAAATAAAACCAGCTTCTTATCACTCTCTAATCCACGCAGTAAAATTCTTCCTTGGTGTATAAACAGGGTATAGTGATCTCAAACGTATCTCACCCATATAAAAGGCCAACTTCTCTTGTTCAGAGTACATTATATTCCAAATAAAGTCATATATCTCAGAATCACTACTATTTGAGGTACTTAAAAAAAAAAAAACACACCCCCCAACTTTAATTTTTAAAAAGAAAAATATATTTTATGTTAAAAAGCTCTTTATTTTTAATTGGAATGACTAGTTTAAACCAGGTGAAAATTTAAAAAAAAAATACAATTTTTCAGGACAAAATGTTCTGAAAAGATTCAAAAGCCACATATTTTACTGGCAGTGACTTTGGTTACAGCATGACATGGGTCATTCATCAGATTTGACATCAAGAGCTGTTCACAAGATTCACCACAAAGACCCACCCTGGCAGGGTACATCACTACACTGTGACTGCAGGAGCATGTTCCCAATAAAGAGGTGCATTTGATCAGAACATTTGGTTCTAGAAGAGCCACTTCAGCTGAGGAATAACAGAGGGCAGTACATTGTTTTTTGAAGGGTATGTTCTTTACAAACAGAGACTGTTCTAAACAGTGCCAAACTCCATCCTGTTCAGGCTGCAGATGAGATAAATGCAGAAGTACATCACACTCAGGTAAAGCTGCACTGGGGTTGCATCATTATATTTTCCCTAAATACAATAGGAATTTGTAAGTTGGAAAGAATTTATCTACACTAAATTCTTCTAAGCATTTTAAGTAAAAGGAACAATAACTCAATTAATTCATGTAATCAGGGCTTACCTGAAATCAAAATATAAGCAAATGCGAAAGAGCAAGATTAAATCCTTGCTCAGCAGTACAGTTTTGAGATAAATTCTGGAAAATGTGGTCACAAAATATCAAAAAGTTGGTAAAAACTGCACCAAATGTAGCAGTGGAAAAATACTGGAAACAAGGACTAAAAATATTCAGGGGTAGAAAAGACCTGCACAAAGTTATAGGTAAGTAAGCCTGTAAATTTTGCAGTGGAGTAGCCCAAAGAAAAAGCAGAATCAAAAAAAGAAAAAAGTGTGATGGAACAGAAATTTAAGAATGTATTTGTGGAGTAAAAGGTTGATTATAAAGGCAGCTTGAAAAGTTGAAATAGATCTTTGTTTGTCTTAAATGTGAATACTGAAGACATGTCTATGAATTATATTCCCAGCTGCTCTCTGAGGAGGTGGCTGCTAATGCCACAAAGAAACGAATTTCCCACAAGAAAGGAAACATTCAGAAAGTGTCTAGTTCATGACAAAACAAGCAGTTAAGGATCAGCTGGTAAAGTGTTAGGATTAAGCCTGATAACTGTCTGAATTTTGAAGGAAGTAGCCAGAGAGGTAGGGAAGTGCTTTCAGCATCCTTATGGAGAAAATGAAATGGCCTATTATAATCTCACATTCCTTAAACTGGGAACACAGTTATCACTGTTATTCTGCTGGACAAACTAAAATCTAACAAGAAAGGCAATGGAAACTAAATATGGTAGCATTAGGGAAAATTGTAGAATCTACAGGCTTAGTTTTGCACCAAGTGTAGTAACACGCAGTGGAAACAGTAACCAGATAAGGAAAAGGAAATTGTCAGGAGAGCTATAATTAAATTAAGGTTAGTGAGGCCAGATTTGCTAAATGAGAGATCAAGTCTAACAAATGTTATGGAATTTTTCCAAACCCACTCAGTTACAGTGTGCATATCATGTAAAGGTTTCTCTTATATAGCAAATTCCTGTTAAATTAAGATATGCGTTAATTACCCTATCACTGCTCACAAGTGCACAATTGGTTGTGTGCTCTAAATTAAAGAGTAGATTACAAGAAAATTGGTTTTTAACTAAACCCCAACAGCCTGCAGGAGTACATAATGACTTTGGGCAAGATCATTCTTTCCTGGAGAAAGACTCAAACAGCGGTGCCCTCTCAACAGGTACTTTCAGCAAGGGTTGCCAGGATTTTGTTTGCTGTTAAACGGGTCAACAGACCCAAACCTACAAACCCTGTAATTTCTCCACTGAGTTCTGTAAGCTTGGGGAATGATCCCAAGGTCTCATGTCTGCTTTTCATGGGGATTTCCATACTTGGAAGTGACTGAATTTCACATCAAAGTCTCAAGCTTACAATTTCTTTGTAATCCTCTCAAATGCAGGAAGAAAAACCGTGTTTACAGGGTTTCTCTGACATAGCTCTCTGGAGGCAGCTGTGTAGCTCCTCTGTCCAGGAGAGCGTGGTGGGTTTGCTTCTCTCCCTCACCCTTTTGCTGTAGGGTACTGACCATCCAAATCAACACACTCTGAAAAATTATGGCTGAGGGTGAAATATTAAGCCAATTCTCAAAGGCATTATTTGCCTCTGCTATATAACTGTAACTGCTGTTGGAACTTTGGAGACTTGAGAATTTTTTATTATTGAAAAGGGAAATTTTATTTGTCTCTTGAAACTTTTGATGGGTTCGTAACAGCAGGAAGGTTATGGCTATGATTCATTCACTGAAGTGATGTAGTAGAAATAGTAATAGTAACAGTAATATAACATATTGCTCTCATTTTTTATTATTAATTGTTTTAATTAATTATTATGATGTTAAAATATTTAAATAGAACAGTTGGGAATTTGACTAATTGCTGGATTCGTGCATGGCGTAACCAGATAAATATTTGTACAAACAGATTTTTTTCTTTTTCTAGAGAAAATAAAAATATTAAAAGTAATGTATGATAGAGAAGCTGTCTGGTAACCAAACAGTTTGAGTTTTAAGCATTGAATTAAGAATCTTCTGCCCTACATTCAGAAAGATGTAAAACCCGATAAAAAGCTCTATTCAACTGAATCTTTAGCCTAGAATTTGGGTAATATGAATTATGATCTTTCCACATCACTGGATTTTGTTAAGCTTTGGTCATATTTCTCGGTCACAGTGGCCCAATTTAACATCTGCAAATTAAAAATAATGTGTCTGGGAGAGACTACTGTGGAATTGCCATTAATTACCATACTTGGAATGTTTATAATTAAAACAATAAGAAGTTACAGAAATATCTGTGAATTCTGACTGGAACATAAATTGATTTAAACAGATGTCAAAGAAATACAAGTTGAAATATTAGTAGAATAGAAATATGTTTTATTTATTGATGATATTTCATTTCCATTAGGTACTGCAATAACACCTTGGTGCAAATAGAATTTTGAAGAGAATTAGTTGTTTATTCAGAAAAGGATAACCATTTAAACAGCAGCACATGATATAAATCTCATTAAAAGGAAGAAAACTCTTTGACTGTGTTTCAGGTATTTTGTTGTTTCCAATCAGTGCTACTGCCCAGGGAGCCAGCAAGAGATTCTGGCAGTGTTCAAACAGTGTTCCCTCCCATCATGGTGGCTTCTGTCACACTGAGGGGAGAACTGACCTCTCTTTTCTGTCCAGAAATGTATCTGCTGCTTTCCCTGGGGTTGGTCACTCGGTGCCAGTGGACATCTGGCTCTTTGTGTACATAGATGACAGAAGTGCATAGTGCTCGATTTCTAATCTGTTCCTTGTGATTAACACTTAATTTTCAGTATTATAATTTAATATTAAGTACTATAGAGAGGGATGCCTTTGTGAATGTGTGCAACAAAATGCACAGCTTGTTTTCAGACTGCTTTTCTTTTTATACTCGGAACATGTCAGAATCCAGTCAATATCTTCTGCGAGCATAGCCATATGTTTTCCCTCTGCACCCATGTCAGGACCCATATGCTTGACTGAGTTCATTTTCTTGGCACGTTCTAGAATATTTCTGTGGCATTGTCTCCTCATTTGTCTGCAAATAACTTAGCTTTACTTTTGAGCTGACATTTGTGCAAGGAAACAATTATTTTCTAATTAAATATACATTAAAACTGATGGAAAACCATTAAGCTTTGAAAGCATTAAGGATAGCGTTTCACTACATTAAGGATAGTGTTTCACTTTCACTGTATTGCTTGAAAGAGATCAAATGAATTCTTCCTTCACCAGGTATTTTTGGTTTTATGAAGATATGTGTTGCAGTGATGCTGTAGTGCTTAACAACTTGTGCACTGATAAAGAACCTGTAGCGGGCAGCCATTGACAGCTAAAAAGATAAACTGCCGATGAGGAACTTCAATGGCATAAAACTGAATTTAGTCAGGAGCTGAAGCAGGGAACTAAAATGTTGAACACCCAGATAATACACGTGTTTTAAAAGACTTACCAGGCTAGCTGGGGGTTGGATCTATTAGAGAAGGGTTCTGCTATAACTGCTCTTGCACTGTCTCTTATTTTCAGATTTGTGAAGGTACACAACTAAAGTTGTGCATATCTATCTACTGTAGGAGTAGCATCATAGCTTTTCTAACTACTGCAAGTATATTCCTAGAAACTTACATAAGCAAACAGGACTGAAGTGGTAAAAAGCCTGGAATCCAGCAGTTTGACTGAGCAAACTAGCCTGCAAACTGTAAGTCACTGGAGTTAGTAAATACAGCAGTCTAGGCTATAGTATAAGCTTATCTAGCTTTTTGTAGAGCAGTATCAAATTTATCCAATTCTTCATGCCTCTGAGAGACAAGATAAGTCAGTTTATCCGCTTGCAAAATTAAATAGGCATTACTGGATGAAACCATGAAAATAAATGAGCATATTCTGCGTTACCTTGGATTTTGAGAAGAAAATTCCCAAGTTTTTCCTTGTTTCAGATGCATCTTTTTTCCTATTTTTTGTTTTTTTGTAACCCCTCGAGATATTGATATGTTATATAAGATTAATTGCCCTAAAATGATACCCTTCCCAAATAGACTATTTGCTTATCTGTACAAACTAGTAATGCTTAGCAAATCTTTTTCATTAATGTTCCAGCACGTCGATCATTGCTCACACATAGGTCTTACGAACTCTACATTCTTCTTGTTATCCCAAGAGTAAAATGGCTTATCCTGAGATACCAGTGCAGCAGGGGAATGAGTAAAGCTAACCACACTCTAATCCATTGTTGTCCTTTTCCTTTAGAATATCCTTTGCAACAATGAATTTCCAGCTAACAGTTGAACACGAATATTGTTTGTCATTATTCAATAACAATAATTCTGATTTTCTTAATATATTTAGGAAAAGGATAAAAGCTTTCTTCTCCTTTGCCCCAGGCTTTGTTCAAGCTTCTTGTGTGGAATTTATTTACAAAAAAATCAAACCCGTGATTGCAAAGCAAAAGTGATTTAAGGAAAATAGCACTGAAAAGGAATTTATTGGCCTGTGAACCAATGTAATGCTGAACAGGGTATGCAAAAAAAATCAGTCATATTAATCTTGTTTAAGGAGTTCATGAAGTCAAAATATTTTTAATTAGTAGTTGTCATAAAATTAACCATTAAGCATTGGTTGTTTTTGAGCATTGCAAGGAATGAATGTTATTATTCTTATTGGACTTTTTTCCCCCTCAAAATATGTTCATTAAGACCTAACTTGTTGATCAAAACTGAGTTTGATTTCACAACTAAATTACAAACAGAAGACTATTTTTGTCTCAATCATTTGGCCTTTCATTTTCTTTGGCTCTCTAAAATTCCATCTTTAAAGGATGGTATTTTCTCAAGACTGAGGCCTGGCAAACTGCATAAATTGAAAGGTAAAACAGTGTTTATGTGTGAAACCAGGAAATGCTGGTGAGAGGTCTTCTTATGAATCAAATGGCTTAAACACCTCTGAACCAGCAGCGATAGTGGATTTTTGGGGCTACAGGGTGTTTTTGCCACAACTTTGGTGTAACTTATTCTTCAGCCAACGTATGTTTCGGTAGACAGTCCTCTCTGCATTCTTACCATTTACGCAGGTTATTTCTGGGACAACAAATACAAACTCCAGGCTGTTGACAAACCCAGAAGTAAGGCTATGCAAATAAATGACAGTCAGTTTGGCACATTAATAATACCTCTAATAATACAAATAGTGTTTCCAATTAGGGAAAAAGCTCATGTACTCGATGCTAAAAGGCTAATTTGAGGATTGAATTGATCATTCTACTTTACAAGGAAAAAAAAAAGAAATTAAGGGAGGCATTTGGTCTTGTACTCAAAAGAAAAGCAAAATAAATGAGTTATTCACAAACCTGCTGGAAGAGAAAGCCTAGGAATAGTGTTCACATTTTACATACTCAGTGATCTTGTTTACACATACAAGAGACAACATTTTTGTTTAGTTCTCACTTCTCAAAAGAACATCTTGTCTTTTGCTATGGTTTCAGCTGCTCTTGGTCAGTCTTTTATGGATTCTCTGCCTGCTTTTGGAATAGCCCTATCCCAGAAGATCTGGCAGTTTTGTGTCCTATGTTGCAAGTTAATATCTTAGGAAATAAATCTTTTTTCATGTTAGGTTTCTGACTCAAGAGTGTGAGAGGCACACTTTTTCATCACAATGAAAAGACAGGCTCAGAAGGCCTCAAGGGAAGGGTTTCACTGATGCCAAACTTGCTTAGTCCAGGAATTTCTTTTGGCCTGTCAGTTAAATGGAAGTTTCAAAAACCAGTCTATCATTCCCTACTCAGTTTTATCCCTTTTGCTAAAAGACAGGCTTAACTAGAATTCTTAATTTTACCCAGAAGTTCATTAAAAAGTGCCCAGATTTCTCTCTGATTCCTCACATACTTCACTTCAATTAGAAAATCTCTGTGCAAGGAATCCATTTGTAGAGTTACTTTGTTATTTTTTGTGAACCATTAACCAAGCACAAAAATAATTTAGCAACTATGGAGTAGGAAGCATTTCATCATGAGGCTGTTTTTATCAAATCCAGCCCAAAGTGATTATGACCGATGACTATTTTCTCATGACCTGTGAAGTAAATTGCTGAGAACAGCAATAAAAATAAAAAACTCCAAAACCTGTCCTCTCCATTGCTTTCTCTTTGCACAAAATATTGCTGCTATTCTCAGGATTTGTAGTTTTCAAATGAAAAGAATGTTTTGTGGACTTTCAGCATGACATCAGATGATTTCTAAGGTTATCACATCTAATATGGGCAAAATATTTGGCAGTCAGTTTACATGGATGAAAGTGGATAGCAGTATGAGAAGAAATTACCTTTGGTTTAAACTGAACAATTAAACTGAACAAATTAAAAGAAATTCTTTTAATGACTTCTTGTTATTATTGTGAGTAATAATCATGAGAAGTAATTATAAAGTCCAGTTAAGTATCACAATACAGTATTTCAAAGAATGAGGCTCAAGATACCAGGAAAAAACTTGTCAGATTTTATCATTCCTCTTTCATCTGAATATCTGGGACTGGTAGCTAGTAGTCTCCAGTGCAAATGGAGACCAAAAGACCAAATCTTATCACATAAAATGTTTCTAGGATGACTAGATCCCCACCATCATCTGGTGGCTCCTGAAGTACCTTAAGTGATGTCGGTGCTTTGGACTAATTTCCAGAGTGTGACCTGTAAAAATGAACAGGGATTTGGCTCAAGGTGGGTGGGAATGAGAGGAGAGGGATGAGTTTTTCAGTCAGCCCTAAGGAGTTAAAACTTAAGGCAGGACTGTCTCTTCCATTTGTGGACTTCAGTGAATGTAAACCAGCCATAAGATCATGTCTTCAAAGCACTATCAAGCCCAGAGTAAATCCATCAAAATTGGTGGGATCACCTGGAAGAACCAAACTCAGGAAACCTGAACCTGCAACAGCATTCAGGAAATGGGCTTCCCAGTCAACCTCTCCTGGGATTTCTGTGGGTAGAGAAAGTTTGAAAGTAACTGGCAATTTTTTGCTTTTTCTTTTCCTTAATGAGACATGAGAGCTGTTTTATACAAGTTATACTCAAGCAAGTTCTAGTCAGCTGTTTATTAGTGGTTACTTCAAGGGATGTTAACTAAAATGAATGTAGCAGGAAGGGAGGTGAACAAGAGGAGGCACAGATATCTATCAGCACTGCCAGTTAAAACTACAGGACTTACTGCCGAAAAACCTGAGCTGAAGCTTGCGATGCTCTATTGAGTTCAACACAGTAGATATATTAACATGAATGGCACAGGTCTCCAAGATAAAATCCCTGGTAGGGTAGATGGTAGTTACTCCAAAGAAAAATTCCTTTTCAAATTTGGTGTCCATCAGAGAACCTTGCATTTCATGAAGAGCTGTCATCAGCTCTACCCTAAGGGCTGGGGAAGATCCGACTGACCTTCTGCAGAAACACAGTGGTGCAGAGCTGTGCTGTTGTACTGATGTATAAAGTGGACTAGATAAAAGCTGCAGTTGTTGCCTTAGGGTTTTTCAAGCCCTTGTCATTATTCTCCAGGAATACACACAGGTTCTGACTAAAGGCATTCTTCTTCAGATCAGACCCTGTAAGTACATTATGTGTTAATTGCATTTTTTAAAATTTTCTTGTATTTCTTCTTCAAAAGTATGCTCATTTATTGTATTTACATTTAAATTTCTGCAAATCACAAACCTTTTAAATTTAATGTACCTTTTTCCCCTAGGACTTTTAGGATATCTTCAACACAGTTTCCAGTATGTTTTGCCTGGAAATATTTTAACTGAAAGGAATAAACTTTTAAAAGGTGTTCAGAATACTCTAATTTGTCTTACTTGCCTCTTCCCTTACTTTTTTCATATCAATTCTGATGCTAAGCTCTCTTCTGTCTTGATGGCCTTTCCTATTTTTACAGTCAGTATTGAAGCCAAATGTTGTGATATATTTAGCATATTAATGGATATACAAACAAAATCAACCCTGCAGTAAAATTTTATGGGACTCTTGTGGGCTTCGCTTACCTAAATTGGTGTCATTTTTTGTTCTCTGTAAAGTCTCTCTATATTTATATAAATGTGTTCAAAAGGTGGTGGGTTTTTTTTTGTTTTCTACTTTCCTAAGTAGGAAGAGGATCAGATGCTATGTCAGGGGCACTGTGGCCATTCATGAGTGAATCCCACCTGGATCAGGGGCTAAATTTCTAATGAATCTGTGGCTGTCATATCTCCCTTACTAAAGCAAAGGAACTGTAGGTTTAAAAATACGGCTTCAATGTTATTTATTTTATAGAGCAGCTGCAATTCTTTGTTCAGACCTTCCTGTTTGTTACAGGTCACATTTCCACTTATTTAAAGAGGAGTATAATTTATCATGGCTACATATCATCCTTACGTGACCCTTCTTAGCCTCATGTGCATTTCAGTGATAGGTAGAGTGATGGTAAAAATAAATAAATTTTTTAAAATTAATTTTACTTTCAGTGCAAAGACCATTACACTAATCTCTGTGATTACAGCAGATTAACTGTATAATGGAAGTACACAAGAAGCAGCTCCTAAATTGGTTATGAATGGGTAGAATAGTCTTAGAGAATAAGTTTCTATGGTGGATATTTACTAAATATGCATTATTATATATTTTACATTTTTATATATTTATATGGTTCATACTGTTTAGGGAGACAGCTTTGGAAAATTGGAGACAGGCTTTACTTGAAATTAGCCACAAAATGGCAGAAAGCAGTATCTGTAGGGTTCTTTCCTCACTCCTTTCTCCACGTGCTCCCTAGCTCACATTTAAGAACATAAGCCTTAAAAGTGCTACTCAGATATGGAGGGATTAGAATGCCCCAAATGTCTATCACTAGTCACAAGTGTCTGTCTTTAGCCAAAAATGTCTATACGTGAAATTAATGCACTAAAAATAGATGCTTTTATCAGTAAATAATAATTTAATGAGAAATTACAGAAAAAATTAAGTTTGAAGAGTTCAAAATATGACAATGAACAGATAAAAAAATCAGTGTTTACATTAATCATGGGTAGGAAAAAAGGACGTAACTCTTGTTTTTGATGATATAAAACTTGCGAATTTCATAATTCTACAGTGTTTTAGAAAACATGCTGTACGCCAAATCTGCCATCTAGTTTGTTGAAGAATGTCAATTTTGAAAAACCCTTTTTATCCAGGGTCTCTCTCTCTGTCACCCCAGCCAGTCTCTCAGCCAAAATCAGTTTCCTCGTGGCCTGAAGTGGCAGCAACAGTTTTGGCAGGATCAGGTGGGTGAAAGGTGGCAGCTGCTCCAAATGCCCCAGCTGTGGCTGCCTTGCTGTGCAAGCTGGAATCTGAAGGCACTTCCTAGTGCTGCGGGGACGGGGGAATGCCTGTAGAGAAATTACACAAAGATTGGTGTGTTGGTGTTGTATTGCAGATAAATTGGCTTGGGATATTATAGACAATAATCTATATTATACAGTATATGTAGCATAAGTATGAGCTTCACCTCTGTTCTTAGTTAGCTAATTCTAAATTAAAATATAGAAATTACTGATTTTAAATTGTGGCAGTCATTCTGGCAGGAATTTCATATTAGCATTATAAAGAAGAAAATTCTCCAGAAAGTCATTGTTGCCACAGTTCTTTTTGGATTCAGAGGCTGGACTTGAAGTCCAGAACCTTTAAACCATTTTCCAGATGTATTCTAATACAAAATTAAATCCATTCTGCTACCTGATGTCAGAATCTTACATTTTATTAGTCTAAAACATAACTATGTGCCTGACCTGACATATTAGCAGTCTTTTAAAATGGGGATTACCATAATCTGAGAATCATGTGACTTCAAAATTCAAAGAATTAGTAGCTGTGTGCTGCCATTTTATTAGTTCTACTCAGCAGTTTTGAAGCCTCTGAACACCCGTTGCTTTTCTCTTCATTGGTATCATACTGTTTAAAGTTCTAAGTGTTTGATCACTGAAGTGTGGGATTTTGGAAACTGAGATTTTTTCAGGGGAAAATTGATTTGAATCAACTCAGCTGTAGAAAATCTGCTATAATTTCTGAAAAAGGAGGCCTCTGAAAGACAATGGTGAGAAAAATATTTTCCTGCAGTGCTGATGCCCATGAAAAAAGTTAAATCCAGAGGGGTTAAACAATAGTGGCCTGGCTTTTGTTTCTAGGAAAATGGTTTTAAAACACATGGGTAAAGACACTGGCTGTTTAGAGATTAAGGTTTCTTCTTTTTTAAGTTTAATTAAAATTGTTATATCCACTACACAGAAGAACATGATCCATGTTTGTGATTTCAAAAACAATCCAAAAACATGGCATAGATGAATACACAGAAATAAACCCAGGTAGCTGGGGAGCTTAAAATATTCAGAAAAATATGTAAATTATGCAGCAATAAAATACCAAAGCAGTAGTAACCCCTTATTGTCTTGTAGATTAGGAATCTAAGACAGAGCTTTTTCAGCCAGTGGGACAGCTGCAGATATGAAAATTTCTAGATCCAGTACTCACAGTTAAACAATTTCAAACTTTACTGTTAGGAATGGATTAAGTGGTATATTTTCTTCTCATCATATTTTTTCAGATGACTGATGAGTTTTTTCAGGTGACTGCAGTCTTTGCACTAAACTCCCTGCTCTCAACTCTCTTTGTCCTCTCATCCAGATGTCATTAACAAAGCCTTTCCTGTCGTTTCCCCGGCATCTACTGCAACACTCTTCCCCCTCTTGGCTAAATGGAGAGTTGCTTTGTGTATTGGAGACTTCCCTCTCAAAATTTTCAAAGCCTTTAAATACAAGGAATGGAAATGAGCAACAGTAACAGCACCACACAATAAACCCACCGCAAATGCCCAACCTCAGGTGCATAATGATGGTTTGATGCACAAGTTGCCAGCTCACTTCTGTGGCCTTACTCTAATGCTACTGCTAAAGATAACGCTTAAGGGATGATTAAAGACTTAACACTGCAGTTTCCTTCTCTGTAAGAGGGACCAAATCCCAGAGTCCTTATTTGTGTGAGTCAATGAATCCACGAGAGGTTAAAGATTATTAATGTTTATTTTCATTTTATGCCACTTTCCACTCTGTTCATCTCTATTACTCGTGGCTTCATCTCTCTCAAGAGGGGCTGTAACTGGCAGTCAGGGATGTATATGGAGCGTCATGGGGAAAAACAGTGCTTATAGAAATGCAAGCCTAATTTAGCAAATACCCTATGAATAATAGTAGCAATTTTATCTAAGGGATGAGACCACACAGATATAGGACTCTGTAAAAAACTTGCTAGGCTTTCTCATATGATAGTTTAGTGGATTTTAGTGAGAAGCCTAAAATACTTCTGAAATGTTAGTATGTCTGCTCCTTCCCCTTCTCCACACTGGCAGAGTTCAAACCCAAGTTATATGTTTCAAGAAATTGATGTTGTCTTTGAAATAATAGAGAATCTTCACTGGAACACTACAAGTAAGGGTCAAAGACTCACAAATATAATTGTTTGAGTTTTAAATAATTCTACATCACCCCGCAGTCTAGTATTGGGAAATGCTATTTTCTGGTATGTACATTAAGTAATATAAAATTTGAAAGATAACTGCTGTGCTTAAAATGCAATGCTGTTAGCCCTGTTCCAAAGTCCATAGCATAGGCATCATTTAAGTAACCTAAAGTGCTCTGAACTATGTATTACCTTTTTGTAGTAATGTATCAAGCTCTTAATGCAGAAATATGACATCTTTTGAGTTTTTCAGAATCCTAAGACTCTCATACAAATTTTGCCTCTTCTCGGCCTCATTATGACTTCGCTGGGCTTTTATTTTTTCCTTCCTGCTGAAATCTATCTTTTTCTTCAAGTCCCAAGTTATTTAGTCTTTTTTTCACAGACAAAATTGTGCAGCTTGGCTAGCTGATGTTTAATGCATCTGTGTATTGCATAGCGTATATTACAGCTATTATTATAAGCAAGCCTTTGCATAAACTGTAATCTTGCAAGTCTTTTTAGGTGTGTAAAACATGTTCTCTGCCTCAAGACAAGTGGGATCTCTATTAGGCAAGACAAAGGCTGAGGCTCAGGAGAAGCCTTTTGGAAAGTGTCAGGAGTTTGTTAGGATAGTTTAAGAGGCACTGAAGGGAAGAAGAGTCCTGGCTCTAATGGCTTGGTACAGTGAAAGAATTCTTGGCAGATGAAGGCACTGAAGGAGTTCCAAGTGTGGGCAGCTAATCTAACAAAGAAAAATATTTGAAGAAAATAAAAAGAAAACGTTTAGGATAATCTAAAGAACTACTGTGGGGAACTTGCAGAAAGCTGAGGTGAACTAAAAGAAAAGGATTTGTTGTGATGGAAAAGGCTTATGAACAAAACTTTACACAAGAGGAAGTTGTATCAAATTTTGAATTTGATGTAACAACAGATAAAAAGTCTATGGAATTTTCAAGATGTAAATCATCCCTTTTACACTGGGCTGCAGAATCTGTGCTAGGTGAACACTCTCAACACAACTGATATGCAGAGCTGCTGTCCTGCGGTGTCTGTGCTTTCACTTGAGCAAATATATACATTTCTGGATCCCTGTACGATGCGGACAATTCACATGGGTAAAAAATGTACCCTCATCCATTATCACTGTGATCAGATCGTGTTCAATCCTCATAGTTAAAAAAATTACCACAGTACCCAAATCCCTTTCTTCCTGTGGTTTTTTTATGCATCATAGTTTTTCCTGTGCACCATTGCAGTGCTTCACAAAAAATATTCCTGTAGAAATTTATATTGATTATCATGCTGTGTGGCTTTGATATACTGGCTGTTGTTTGGTGACACATGTATGGTTTAGGTCTCCTTTGCTCAGATCAGTATGATCAGAATTCTGTTTTGTCCAGCTATTAGCATGTATATCTCCCATTTTCTCTCTCTCTTTATCCAAAGCAATGCATCAGAAGGTCTTTTTCCAAAAGAAACTTCATTTCACCTTCTTCTCTAATTCAATTTGTGAATGCAGACAAGAGAGGAAAAGTTTAAATGGAAAATTAATAATGTAGTATCTTGTTGAAGAATTTTCTTAAACTGCGAAATGGGATGTGTTATTTTAAAAGCACTCACAAAAATAACTTACCAAATTAAAAAAAAAGACAGCTGTGAAGATCTAGTAATTCCCTCCTTACGACACACTCTTCTGCTTTAAGAAGAATTTGAATTTTTTTTAATGAGAATCTGTTTTAAGAATTTATTTTTAATTATTATATAATATCTCCTAGCATTTTATATCATTTATAAATTGCTGTTGAGATCAAGACTTAACACTCTAAAATGGAAGAAATGGTGAAGTTCTTTTGTCAGGTTAGATACTTCTATTTCAGAAAGTGTATTGTTCTGGACTCCTAATAAAGAAAACAAAAGCTGCTTTGTACCTTAAACTAATGGCAGTTTAATGATGCTTGCTGGTTCAGTTATGTCTGAGGGATTGCCAGCGTATTAAGAGATATGAGTACGAGATGTCATCACAGACCATTCCATTCCAAATTATCTTCTGACTTCAGTGTGAGTGAGCTGATTTAGGAAGGACTGAGTATTTGGAGTATGTGTTGGCTCGCCTGCAAAACTTTGATAAACAGATTGTGGAGGTTGAGAGAAACACAGATTGTGTTTATATTTGGATGTACATAACTCTGACTGATTCTGTAACCACATGCAGGTTGGTTTCATCAATTATGATCTATCAAATCAAGTGGTCTTTAATTCCCTGTCAATGTCTCAAGTTGTTCAATATAGCTGCCAATGTGTGCTCTATCATGACCTGCTCAAGAGTGAGACTGATGTCCATCTTCCCCAGGCCTGGGAGCTGTTATATCTTCTGAACCTTTGATTGGCAGTTTTCGTTTTCATTTTGATGTTACAAATTACATCCTTCATCTTGCATTTCCTTGGAATGTGGATGATAATCTTTTGAATGTCACATGCTATCTCAATTTATTTAAATTATAAACTCTGTGGACCTTTCTGGTTTCTAAGAAATGTGGTACATTTGGCTGAAGATTCTTAGTGTGTAAGTAGTGAAATAGACAGTGGGTTCAGTTCTCACTTCTCTTTCAACAATATCTCATTTACTTATTTTCATCAGGGTTTTTTCATTAAGTGAAATGTTTGGACTTAGTGAGTGTAAGGGCCTTTCCAACATTAACAGTTCTATGATTCTGTGATTCTGTGAAGTACAGTTTCTAATACTATTGCACATATCCTTGTCCTTTACTAATTTCACTGTGTTTACTGTAAATAGAATTACGAGTTTTAGAGAGAAGTACTGTAACTTGTTTATAAGTGCCACAAAAACCATAGAATATGAAACCAGTCCTCATGGGTGTTGAGGATCCTAACTTTATCTTTGAGTTTCTTGACACTGGTGGATGTTGATTACCTTATTTGTGCCCCAGAGATTAAGCAGACTAAATAGTAAATGTAAGCAACAAGGCGAGACAAGAAGTGTTATCTTGCTTTGAGAGTGGGAAGAGAAACATGAACGTAGACACTACTTCACCCTACCACCCAGAGTAGTTTGAATGGCCTTGAATTGTCACTGACTGAGTCCTGTAACACGGACATGGGTTAGCTCATTAGTTCTGCTGAGAGAGATGCTGTAACACAGTTCTTCTGTGTTGGACACAGGAACTGGAATTTGCTGCATACTTGATGTCGATATTGTAGTTTAGGACTCTTCACTGTTCTGTGGTGCGCTGTTTAGACATGCTCAGAGATGTATAAATAAGTCTATGACAAAGACATGAGTAGTACCCCGATTCTCCAATGTCTTCTTCATGTCTGATACTCCTGATGCTGAATTCTTATTTTGTATTTTTCTGTTGATCATACTGTTTGCCATCTATCAAACACATGCAGAATGGGGTAACAGAATAACAAAAGTCATGGTCCTATGTATTGGAAATGGGAATGAAGAAGGTATAATGAGATACAAAAAATCTCATTTCAAAGTCACAAATATATGTTCATCTTATCCATCTGTGGCCTGTTTTTCTCTACAAGCCGAATAATCTATCTTTTATTTGCATATGTGTTAGCAAAAGCCAGATAATCTGTTTACTAGGCTAGTCTCTGACTACTCAGTGATCTCTTTCCTTCTGTTTTACCTGCTTACTTGCCTGCCTGGTTCTTTTTCTGCATAGTGTTGTTTTAACTCGCCATGCCAATTTTTCTGTATCGTGAAAGACCTATTTTGCTTTTTAAATTTTTTTTTTTTTTTTTAGGTATTTTGGGTAGCTATTCCAGCTTGTTCAAATGTCTGCTGTAGTAAAGGGAGAATCCAAAACATCAGAGCTGCGATCAGCTCACTGTAGGTGGCACCAGCAGGCACAGCAAATGCCTCTAATGTGCTGTGAGTAAGAAGTTGACACGGCACTGTGATTTCACTGCAGCGCCGTATGGCAGACAGTGCACATTTCAGGTGGGCAAGCACTGACCCATCTGTCTAACCATAGTCTTTAACACATACAGAACACCAGCTTAAAATGTCCTGGAAATGGTGATAGTTGCTTGATGCAGCAGCATTCTCACAGCTGCACTATTACTTTTACTGTGAGGTCACTGTCTAATTTCCTTTCCTGTCTGTTTTATGTAACACTCCTATTTTATGGTTAATTTTGACTCTTCTGTTGTATTCACACGTAATACCTTTATCTTTTAACACTTCATGTATTCTGAACTTCCTTCTTGAGAATATCAGATTCCGTGCAGGGGAAGGTGGAAAGAAATTACCTTCCAGATAACAATGAGGATAAGTTAGAAAGAGATGTCAGCTCAAAACCCAACCTGACATGTTCTTTCCTCATCATACTCTGCAGTTTTCCTTCCCTTAAAATCACAGAGTGGATTGTGCTCCAAGGAGAATAAGGTCTCTTGCAGGGATTTTTTTTCTGTGTGTGTTTTTCTGGTGTTTTTTTGTTTGTTTGTTTGTTTGTTTTTTAATATATAACACTTTTCTGCAATGTTAGCTAATCAACTGAAATATTGAAAAAGTATATTATAGCATATTATTGTATTTATTTTTCTCCCAATTATTTTTTCTGCTTCTATAAGAAAAAGCATACCAGGTTTGGTCTCACTTCCACTTCAGTGAGATCGGATAATACGGAGCTGGGTACAGAGGTTTTCCAGGCCAGGCTGATATTGTGTAATCTGTTCGTGTGCCACTGAAAGGGAAAGAATGTCAACTATTAAGTGCAGGTAGGATAGTGATGATTGGGGCAGGAACTGCAAAAACATGAACATGGCTCACTAGTTGACCAGTTGCCCATTCAGCTATTGAGGGGATGTTAAGAAAATTCCCTTAATAATCTTGTTAAACACACTTTGATTGTAAAGGATGACTGTTGCAATTTACCTCCCTGAGGCCTTAATGTGCTGAAGCAGGCAAGCTGTGCAGTTTTACAGGAGGATATAGCCTCCTAAAAATAAATTAATCATATATGATTTTTCATGCTGATGAGCTGTGTGTGCTCTGGATTCTCCAACCTAATTTGGCCATAATTTTTTACTTCTTAGGTATAGAAATACAACCTTTTGTTCTTAAGGGCAGAATAGTTTCTGCTAGTCATACACTCAGGAGGAAGCATTATTCAGAGTATGAGGTTAAGACTGAAGGGAAGTTTAGTTAATATTATGTTTTCACTGTGTCCTCAGATACGTATTTAGGATCAGATTTTAGAAGGCTTGAAGATATCTGATAGCATTTTCAAATCTCCCCTCAACTTCTATGGAAAGCCTATTTTTACCAACCTGTATGTTTAGGTTCCTAATTACTTTTGAAAATTAATTTTTTTCTTTGATGTGCTTTGTTCTTCATCTTGCCCCTTTTACAAGCAAAAGATTTCTGTTCAGAGAAGTCCAGAAATAGGTAAGATTAAGGTGGAGTATGCTCTGTTGTTGCATTTGGACTGTGGCTCCCAAAGGTTCTTCAGCCATCTATATTAGGCACTTCTCAGGCACTACTTTTTTTTTTCTTGTTACATTTTTTGTGTTGTGCTACTATATGTAACCAGCACAAAGGCAGCTTTGGATGGCCAACACCATAAAAGTCAGCAGAAAAATATCCCCAGTCTGAGATAATTCAGCTGATGTTAGCTTAATACAACATACATGGGGGAAAAGTAATGCTAACTTTGCATAAAAAAAGGTTCTGAGATTACTATTAACATTAAAGATGAGACCTTAAATTTTTCACAGACAGCTCAGGCCTTAGTAGTGGTTAAATGCTAGAAATTCCCAATAACTATTAGGATTTCCTACATGGAATAAAATAGATGTCATTATTGTTTTACTTAGTAAATTCATGGTGTGATCACATCTTTTATGTTCTCATGAGATACGGTTTTCAATTCAAAATAAATCTACATAAAAGCTCAGGCAGAGGAGTAAATAAGGATGACAAGGTCTGTCAAGTCTGTGGAATGGCACCTGTGTGAGGCAAAACCAAGTAGAACTTCCCAAGCTTAAAAAACAAATGTTGCAATTGAGAAATATATATATATATATATATATATATAAGTTAGGGATTTGGGATATATTGCTATGATGAGAATGTTTGGATGACCAACAAATCTTTTGAATTGCTATCATTAGTTCTCTAACAGATTTCCAGAGCACACTGAGAGCTTCAGCAGCACTCTGACTAGGATCCAAAATTTTCTTTAATCATGCAGCAGGGAAGGACTTTTAAAACTACAAGCAGAGTAAAGAAACGTTAGACTATTTTTTTAAAATTTAGACAATTTTATGATAGTGAACATGAGGTCACAGACAGCAATACTCAACCGCAGAATTACAAAATTTGATATAACTGACTTAGTAATTTCTTGAAAGACAGAGGTCTGATTACATGTTAGCCCTGATTTCCCACTGAGGAAAAGACCACCAAAATCATTCTGAAATGCACAAACAAAAGTGTAATTGGCAAAATTGGTAAAGTGTTAAATAATACAGCTATTTAACCCTTGTGAATTCTTAATTGTCATTAGTCTACTTTCATCACAAAGTGAAGCAATTACAAAGTGCTGGGCAAAACACTGAAAACAATTGCAGCTAAAGGAAACTGGATTGTAAGGAAAAGTTGCAGAAATTGCTGTGAAGGTAAGTGGGGAAAGGCGTAATTTAAAAAAAAATATTTAGGAAATAAACCATTTTCCACTTCTCAACCAAAGTTATACACCCTGATTATGCAAGTTAGTTTGAACTGGGGTAGTAGATTGCTGCTGTAAAAAAGCTTCATGAATTAGGCAGCCTATCTTTAACACCAGTTCCAATATTGTTTTCTTGGATGTAGCTGAACCACCATTAGCAGCTGTAAGAAGGGTTAAAGCCAAGGTAAAGCTGAAATGTCACTGATCAAAATTCATTCACTGGTTATTTTCCAGGAATAAGTTTAATCCCTCCTGTCAAGACACTGTTGGCGGACACACAGTTTCATGTGGTTTCATTTCCCTGTGCCAGTCACTGGTTTCAAAGCTTAATTTTGCCTGCATTTGTAAGCACCATCACCATCTTTGGAAGCAGGCAAGCCACAGGGCAAGTCTAGGCAGCAAGAGCTGCACAAGGCACAGGGGCACCAGCTGTCTCAGCCTGCAGGAAACAGCCTCTTTTGACAGGGGGAAATTGAGTTTTTCCCACATCAGCAGTGTTCAGCCCAGCTTTGGGAGGACCCTTCATTCACGGTCCCAGCATTCATCAATAGCTATAGCTGTTAATAGCTCATGTGTACTCACACAGGATGTTGTTGAGAAGCCAGAGGCTCTTTATTTTCCAGGCCGGCAGTTTTTTGGATCTTCTCTGATCTGGCTCACTGTTAGTTCACAGTACAGAGACTGTCCTGCCAAGAGTGATCAATGATCTCCTGTGGGTTATCAGTTGTGGTCACTAGTCCAGCTCTATCATTTTGGGGTTACACAGCCCACAAGGTCTGCTGTTGTAGCAGATTTTCAATAATTCCACGTATCTGGTGTTAGTGCTCTGTTATGATGATCCAGCTATCCCATGTTGTTGGGATAGGGACATAGAGGCTGCCATCCTGTAAATCTCTTATAATGTCTTCTTCTGATGGGGTTTATTTTCATATTAGGATTATGCATGTCTTGGGGAAAACTAAAATAGTAAAGTGAAGGTGGAATAATTCACACTAGTTCCAAGTCCAGGTTTTCCACTTCTGGAAGATAACACTAATAATTTGCTGTGTCTGCTATTTTATAATCCATACTAGAATTCTAGATGACTGTTGTAATATTGGTTTCTTCTAACAGACAGTCTTATGTGTTGCATAGATCATTGCTGTTCCACAGCTTCGTTGTTAGAACTTTATTTGTATTTCTTTCAGCAAACCTGACCTTTCTGGTGCTAATCCTACCTGTGATTTCATGCCTGCAAACTGGACACATGTATATATCAGGTGATAAATATTTTTGAATGACTGATAGGATGCTTTAAATTATGATTGTGACATGCAAACTTTTACTAGACTGGAATCTCTCGAAGACAGGCATAGTTTTCAGGTGGCCTGCAGAGTCATTTCAATATGGCTTTTAATAAGAAAGGAAAGTGTTTGCACCAAGAATTGCACTAAAGGCAACATGTGAAACAGTATGGCCAGGTTATTTCCACTATTTACCTCCTTTGTAGTGTTCATGTGTTGTAGACAGGTTTACAGTTACAATAATGACATCAGCCATAAGAAAGCTAAAGAATGTCCCTTTTTAGGTGAGGCACAGAGCACCCTGCGGAGTTGATGCTCAGTGCCCTGGGATGGAGGTATAACTATATTCCTGGAGTATAGGTGCCTATCTTCAGTTAGGTGGTAGATAAGGTCCTAGCTACTTTTGAGTCTGCAGACTTCAGTATTTTTGAAGACTGGCTAAATATTTCTGTAATTTATTTCTCCTTGGAAATGCTAATGCTCCATTCAGAATTCCATATCAGCTGATTCTCAGGAATTAACTGTTACAATTGTAGAAGGTTTATGCACAGGTCTGGATCATGTTGTGTCTGAACAAAGGATCACCGGTAGGAAAATGAGTTGTAGCTCTGTAGCTCTGTCTTACCTGTCAGGAATAAGTCAAGTACAATAATCAGCTTTATTTGAGGCAGCATGGGGAATTGAATCACTCCTCCTACTGTGTTGTTTGTGTAGATGGTTAGTACATGGCTTTGATAATAGAACTTGTTGTGGAACAGAATTTATTCTTGGATAGGAAAGCACCTTTGCATCATTCTGAACAAAAACATTATTTAGGCTGCTGTTCTCAGGAGCTCCTGAGAACACTGTTGAAATGTTTTCAAATTATTTCAGAATGCATATAGTATTAAAGTCACATGGGTAGACAGAGCTGTAGATGTCGTGAGTGCCACCACAGACATCTCAGTTATCACAAGGGCTGAGGTTACTAAATAATGAGTTACAGTGCTGCTGTAGGAAGCTCTCACACAGTGCTCAGTGAAGCAGTTTTGAATATTAATAATCCTGCTTGGAGCTCTTATGACAAAAACATGTTGAGGTAAAAGGGGGAGATGAAAGGAAGAAAACAGAATTTTCAGTATACATAGTACTGAACCCTGTGAAAAGACACACTATTAAAATATGACCAGAATAGGCTCTGTCCTGGCTTCAGGATGTCAGGCTCTTAAATCCGTATTTAGGCAGCCAGTAAATTGACGCTTTTTCCCCTTGAAGTGCCGAACACCAGCAATTTCCTTTAACTTCCCCTAAAGCAGTGCAGAGTTACCGGGGCCCAATCAGTCCCTTGCATAACGTGAGCTCAGGTCCCTCATCAGCAATCGAAGCCAGTGTGGAACTGGTGTATTTCAGTCAGGCCAGAATCAGGCAAAACCAATAACTCTTACTGTTTTATTCAGCTGTAGTTGCTTGCATACATTTCATTTTCATTTTCTTCCCTTAGCATGCTGAACAGGTGCAACTAAGTCTTATTCAAAAATACACCAAAACACACAGAGAAAAAGCAAGAAGACATGTAAATATTAACAAAACAAACAAAAAAATCTGAGTAAAGAAAACTGAAAGGAGAATAATTCTTATTTCAGTAAAATCAGACCATTAAAGGATTTTTCAGTAAGAGTCTAAGGAAGATGGGCTGAGATGGCCAGCTGAGTATGTGGGCACAATAGTGCTTATTGTGATAAATGTTGTTTATGTACACTCCAACAGGAAGTAAACTGTGATTGCTTTTTCTCCACTTAAATCCTAGGAGGGAAGCACGTGAACAATTGCTGATCTTAAGGCATTGAGATTAATAGGGTTAATTTTTCCCCTTAAAAAAAAGTCAAGCACCCCCTCACTCCAATATTCATGAAGCCAGTAAGCAAGGAATAGAAATTCATGAAGCCAGTGAGTAAGGAAAAAAGACCCAGATCCCATTTAAGGATTGAAATTAACTCTTTGGCAGTAACTGAGAGTGAGTTATTTTATTCTATATTACACCAGTAGCAGATTTTATATGGTTGTGAAATAATACGTGTATATTATGAACAATCCACACAAGTAATCCTAAATTTAACAGTTAACCAGATAGCTTGAAGTTAACATCTATTGCTTTTTTCTGTATACATCAGAAGTTTGAGGAACCTAATTTATTATTTCAAAGTTGTTTTTTTTCTGGTGGTTATCTGTAGTTTTCCAATAAAACATTTTAAAACTGGCATTGAATTTCAGTTCTTAATAATAAAAGCTACAAAATTCTTAATCCAGTGTCAACATAATCTTAACCTAGATCTTCTTGCAGAATCTCTCTGTATTCTTTCCTCATTGATTCCTTTATATTTCTTTCCTAGTTCTCCAGTGAGAGAGTTCAGAAAGCAATTCTGACCAAATGGCTGTAATATCTCGTATTTGTTCTTCCAAGAAGCTGTTTGATTTTAGCTGTATACTGCAGATGTATTTCCATTCAAAATGAACTGCAACTGGCTGCATGACTGTTCTACATAAATCTGAGTGCATTTAGACCTCTGATAAAAGTCTCCAATACACCTTTTCCTGTCTCATAAAAATGAGCAGGGGTGTCCTTTTTTCCAGTTGTCTTCTTTTGGGACCAATATTAGCAAAATGAGTGTTTTAGGGCTTATTTTAACAACTGGAATCCATTTCTCTGTGTCTCTATAGGTATCTACCCTTTCTGTCTCTGGTTCAATGTAATGGTAGTACTAGATAAAAGCAAGATATTTCATTTAATGACGGAACTTTATTTCCAGTGGCTGCAAAGGATAATCTAGTACTTGCTGGAGAATGGTATATGCTGTTGTTTCCTGTGCATTTTTCTTAATAGATGTTTGCCTTTACATTTCTTACCTGAGAGCAAAACAGTAGTTGGCGGGGAAAAAAATAATCAGAAATCAAATCAAACATATCTTTCAATTTTGAAAATCATGTATTTCAGATATTTTCTTTGCCAGAATAGAATTTAAGCAAATGTGTAGGCCATTACCACAGATGCAAAATGATTGTAAAACTCCACTGTATGAGGAAGACTTTTAATTATATTGCCTTTTACAGTAATACTTATGTGTAAAGAATTTACACAGAGAGCTATAGGCTGTTATTTGTACACAAGTATTCATCATTGTAGAAACACTTATTTGTGGAGTATTACTATACTTTATGAAGTTATATGTATTTATCTGTGAAAACGATATATATTTATCTGGTGTTTGATTGAGATTCTTAGATTTGAGTATAAAATGTAGACCGTTGTCTGCTTTTATTTCTAAAACTTAGATTAGTAGGTTAGTAAAATGAAGGTTCATTTATTTTTTGAACTCTTGGATTCAGTAAGAATTATTGGCCAAAGTCTAAATAAAGTTTTGCCCAATTTTTTCCATTCAGGCAGTTTTGATCACTCATTGAACAGTAGGACTGGAAAGCACAAATGGTTCAAGCATACTCTCTTCCACAGAACTCCTTTATTTTTGTTCCCCAGGTTTGGGCTTAGCTTTGTAACTGCCATCATAATACAAAATTTGAACACTTCAGAACAGGTGTTTGGTGTTCTGGATTCATATGATGAAAGATTATCTGGAACACTGGAATTCTGTTCAGCAGGAGGGTTATGACTGTCACTGGATTCCTTGGTTTGGGTTCAGGTTATTTTTGCTTTAACCTGAGACGATATTGGTTTTTAAGGAGCTTTTTTCCTTCTTGTACTTATACACACTGAATTATCCGGACAAACAGTTCTCCTGATAGTGCTGTGCTACTGGAAACTCAGTTCCTAGTAAAACGTGCATTAAAGCTGCCTTCCAATGGGGTCTGGAAAACTGTCATAGAAGACAAAAAACTAAACTTTAGGGTTTTTCAACACACAAACATTCAGTAAACCAGTCTTTCCTAGAAAACACAGCTAAATGTTTGAAAGGCTCTATTTAGTCTCTTACATGCTGCTACAAGACATTAGAGTCTATAACATAAGAGAATTAAAAAAAAAAAACAAAGGCAAGGATGGACTGGAATCGCATCTGAATATATAATGTAAGTGAAGGTCTCTCCAACAGGACTTAGTGTCCTACTACTGCTTCCTTTATTTTCATTCCAGTCAGGTGTGTATTATATTGATTATCACATTACTCTGAGTTTTTTGTTTCCTTTTTTTTTGTTGTTTTCTTTTTTTCACCCAAAACCTTTTACAAGGAAGTCATATACATATTGCTTTATTTAGACAGCTTAAGCCTGCTAGGAGCTCATGGATTTCCTTTTGAAAAGAATGTACATGTAGTCCAGTTTAAAAATTATAATTGCTAAAATGGTTTCAGATTTGAATCTCTGAAATGTTTGTGGATTATGCCCATATGGTATTAAGAAGGCTAATTAATCAGTTACTTTAATAACCTGAAGGTAGTTCAGTACATTTCTTGCTAATGCATTTTCTAAATACTACCATGTTTATACATTTCACTGAGTTATTATAAAATTACTTGTTCCCCTGATATACCCTTGTGAAAAACGGTAGCTCAGCTGATCTTATCAAGAGGGAAAGGTTGAAATGACTGATTCAGTCAGTCTTTCACCCTTCATTAGCACTGAATTAATTTATTAAAGAAATGAAAGATCATCTTGAGTGGTTTAATGTGTAAATTTCATTTTAAACACACAGAGGTCCTCATCTATTTACAGAATAATTGATTAAAGGTGAAGTTTAAAAAATATGTACCCTTCACAAATGGCTGATCATGCTAAATTGCAAGACCTTCCCTCTAACCTGGCTCTGCCATAAAAGCTAAAATCATGCACAGATTTGTAAACTTGAGTTTAAAAACAAGACACTCTATTTAGAGTAAACATTTGCTATGTTAGTAGAGTATGAATAGAATAATGCAATTTTAATGAATCCATAGCATTTCAGGGTTTCAGAAGGTGGCAGTGATAGGCCTAGAAATTATTACTATGGTTTCACTTGCAACGAGTTCTCATCTGCTTCCATAATAGATGTGGAAAGAGCGTTTTCCAGAAAATGTTTTTTTTTTTTTTTAAATCTACTCATGTATTTAAATAAATGTATGAAATCTTGGACCATGTTCTTATAAGTAGGATAAAGTTAAATAAAAGGGCAAGAGGCCTTGGAGGTATTTCTTAGGTTTCCTTAAATGATACTGGTGACTCACTAGGTCATCCTTCTTTTGAATCAGTTTTGAACCAATGTTTCTTAAAGTACTAGTGGGAAGTTGGTGTGGGAAGTGCTCTTTCAGATGAGACCGTATGCATCCATGAAAGTTTCCCCCGTTCTCTCTTCAGGAGTAAGATTTGGAGGACTGGATTTTTGTTTTGCCTTGATTCACTTCATTCCGCCTACTGCACCTAAAAATGAATCCTGTAATTTTAATTATGGTAGCCATTTGGCTTTTTGAAAAAATGGACAAACTCAAAATCTTGATTAATGTTTTGACATGTGAAGTCTATTGAATTGTATCCTTAGGATTTTTGCAGTATTGTAAAATGAAACTGGAATCCATAATTTAATGTACAAAATTATTTTATTTCTTAAAGAATAGAAATTGGTGATGCCTTTTATTATTCTTATTAAATACATGTAGGTCTTGCAAATAACCTTTGTTATGTTTTAAATTCTGTCAGGCTTTGTAAAGGTATTTTTGTTTGTTTGGGTTTTTTTCAGTACAGTTTTTTTGCTTTTATTGGATGGAGTTTTGTGATCGAAAATGTTTGTATGTGTATAATTTATAATTTAGTGTGTGAAAGACAACATGAAGAACATGCTGAATATTCAGTAGTTTCTTTTCTTTTATTGGATCAAATATGCATATATCATTCCCCTAAGTCTCTGAATACATGAAAAGGCTGCGTGTAATGGTGCAGTTACCTGGTAAAAATTCAGCTACTCTGCATAGCAGTTTGTTCTGTCCAACACAATCTGGCAGCTGCAAGGCAGTTATATCTCCAGGTAACCTTCCTGTTCCTTCACTAACACCATCCAGTGTGTCACTGAAAGCTGAAATATTTTTCGTGATTAACTTATTGACAGCACCAAAAAATGCATGCAAATTCTTTCAGGAAGTTACTGTTGAAATTATTCTGAAATCCTTAATTTCATAGCAGAATCATGAAAGTGACCAAACATGTCAGCTTTCTTACTAAAATAATTTATATTATTGTTGTGATTAAATTAAAGGTGCTAAAAAGATGAGTCCTTTGGTATGATTTCTACAGTCTAAATAAAGACACTGTAAAAGCAAGCAGCAAGCTTTTGGAAAAAGACTTGGAAGGAGCAATGAAACATTCAGAAAACCTGAAAATTTTTAGGTATATTTTAGGATCAGAAGTTGTTGGTTTTATGCTGCTCCATCTGCTTTCATATTAGAGAAGCTGAAATGAGACAGGGAGGAAAAAAAGAACCTTTAAACATTTATTGATAATTTCAGTTGGTGTGTTCAAACGTGTTTGTATATTGACTAATTCCAATGACCGTTTGTCTGCAAAAAATGCCAGCATAGATAATTTTCTATAGAAAATGAAGAATCTTATCAATTTTTTCTTCAGATTCAAAGCATAGACTTCTTCCTTAGTCCAGCAGTGGAGATGGGATTTGGAGAAAACTGAAAATTTTGTGATAGGGGGTGAAAGGGACATGGGAAAATATTTGGAGTATAGTGGAGGGAGAAATTAAACTCTCTCACAGAAAACTAGATTACTTATACATGAACTGTAGCAGATGTTGACCTACAGCACTTTGTGGGTCACAGTCTGATTTGCAGACTCAGTGCTCCAGCTCTGAGTGTGCAGTGGCTGGGCTGTCCGTACCTGGATGTGGTATCACAAGCACAAACTTGTAGGCAAACAAGAAAGGTGGCTGAGAACTAACACAGATACTGTGATTATTCAAAACTTTGAAGATTAGACCTTTGTTAGTATGTCCATGTGTTAGGCTGACAAATATCAGCCTAAAGTAGCTTTGGACTTACTGCTAAAGTTCATTACAAAATCCCAATTTCAATCAATCTATTTCACTCTAATTCTGAACCTGGTGTTTCAACACAGATTGCCCTGTGATATAATGCCCTGTCTGAGGCTGCTACAGGACTGAGCCATAGACTAATTTAATCACAGCACCATGCACCTCTAGATGCATATGGAATCCTACAGGATTCCACCAGAGAACAGTGTCATGGGCAAAAATGTAACATTTTTTTTGGTGATGACCACAAACTTCTTGAGTAAGAGTATTTGGATCACTGTCCAAAATCTTACCCAGCTATTTCCTTTTGTTCTTTGTTTTACCTTTAAAAAGAAAGTCATTCTGTGATAATGTGGTTCCTCTAAGAATATCTTCATCACTGTGATTTAAATAGGTTTCACTATCATATCACTGAAACATTTGTGAAATTCCCTAGCTACTGTTATGTATTAATAGTTCAGTGATGCTGAATCTAACTGGTGAAGTTTCTCACCAATGTAATACATTGTTCAGCAAGGAATAAAGGAATAAAATAGAGCCAGCATGTCAGGACATGTTACAGCTTTGAATTGTATACCATTCTTTGCCTAATGTGCATTTTTAATGCAACTTTAATTGGAATGAAATGTTTATAACAAATATTTAATCAGGATTCAATGATTAAATAGGCAAATTTAATTTTGCTCTTGTTATTTTTTCCTAGGTACTCAATGCAGACGTGATTTAATGATAAAGTCTAATTGAGTACTTTCATTTTGTAAAAAGAAAATTAAAAGGAGAAAATACACTTTTTAAATTAGAAGTAATGATGGAGTCACAGGACAATTCCTGGGGATTAATGGCTATCTGAGAAAGCTGAAGGCTCAAGGCTTAGCTGTGGGCTGTTAACTTCAGGTGGTCATTAATTCTTAAAGTAATGCGCCATGCCTTGATCATCATTACAACTGAGCAGGGATGGAGTAGCAAATTTCAACAATTAACGCATCAGCATTATTTTTAAATGCATATTTTTCTCTCCCATTTGGATATTCTGATACAAAGTAAAGAATGAATCAATATATTGATAGTATCAGGTCAAATCCATGGTGTTTTTCTTAATTTGTCTGATCTCTCATTGAGGGCACACCACATTATGTGACTTCATTTGTTGAGCCACACACTCCTGTCCTGGTAGTTGTGCTTCACAAACATTAAATATACACCTGGATATATATGCCCCCAAGGGAGCCTCAAAATTTACATGGATTCTTGTTCTCTCTTTCTCTCTACTCTCAGTAATGATGCTGATGCCACTGACTGTCATCAAAATTACAGTGTAGGTAGCATGCTCTTGTCTTCACCATTCTACATGCTTATTTCCCCATCTTTCTGCAATAAAGCTGTATCTAAATCTTATTTTCTAGGTTTTCTTGAGGCTGTTGTATGGCCTCATTAGTCAAAGGAGCAGCAAGAGAGAATCTCCTACAAGCCAAAACTTGTTGAAAACAATGTAAGAGCTTGTTACCAACATATCACTGATTTGGTATGGGTTTTTTGATACGGCTTCATGCAGTGAATTCTGATGATCTGCAGCCAGAGCATTGTTAAGTTCTGTGAGGAGCCAAGAGATCTCCTGCTATTGCTTTCAATTTGAGATCAATATGATTACCTGGTGACATCATGTTAGGCTAAATTTGCCTCTTTCTAAGCATTCCTTTTATAGATATTGTGTAATTGGTTCACATACAGAGAGTCTACAAATACTCCCAAGTCTTGGCAAACCATACAGTTTTCTCTAAAGTCACTAAGTGGTTCCTAAAAAACTGTTGAAATGCTTCAAAATTCTGCTGCTAAAACATTTCAGCCTATGAGTCAAGGGCAGATTAACAGACAAAAGCAACTAATCCAAAAATCAGCAGTTTATGGCTGAGTGGAGCAAAAAGACTAATGAAGCATACAGAGCTAGATGGGTCTCAATAAGATGTTAATAATATGTCTGCAAAGAGGTGAGCGAGCCAGTCACGGTAAGGCACTTGCTAGAGAGACTTCAGATGAGAGAAAGACCAAAGATTGCTGCATGCATGCCCTAATTAGCAACATTACTGTCACAGTGTCAGTGTGAGCACCGATAGCCAGTAGAGCATAGGTAGCGCATCAAAGCATTTTGGTGTCATCTGCTGGTTTAAAGTGCAGCGTGTATGAGAATGCAGGGCCTGCAGAATAGGCATATGAGGATCAAAATACACTGTGTTTTTTGTTTCACACAACTTTGAGATCTAATCTATTAGTTCCATTTACATTAGTGCATATGTGAGTAAAATAATAAATTATTCTCAAATAAATGTAAACCAGCAAAAAAAATCTGGGGCAGCTTTGATTATTTAAGTTGATTATAACAGTTAAATGTTGATGGGATAATGCATTCACCAATTATTCCATTGAATAGTAAATCTTTTATTGCAGTTCTCTGCTTGTCAAAATAAAGCTCTCTATTTTGAAACATTCTCTGCTAAAACTTGTATTTGTGGTTATGATCTCCTATAGCTGCTGCATGGAGGAATAAATTGTATGCTTGCACATTTTGCCAGTCCGTCAGAATGTTGGTAAACCAATTCAGATGCGACATAAACACAAATGGCAGGAAAGCTAGAGGTAACTGCTCTTATCCTTCCCTGCCTACACCATCCATCTTTGCTGAGTGTCAGTCATAATATTTGAAGTTAGAATTTATATTTTTGAGGTTTTTCCTGAACTGGTGTTTAATAGAATTCTTCTCCTTATGATATGGTCCAACACAGTCATTAGTGAGGAAAACAACAGCCGCACTTCAGTGATTACCATAGAGGTCCTGGTATATTGGACTTGCGGGGGAAAGAGGAAGAACTCCATGTGTCTGAATCTGTGACTAAAGAAGTGTGGTTTAAAATGAAAAATAAGCCTAAACCTACTTCTGTTCCATCTATTTCGCAGCTATTTTCACCGATTTTTATCTCATGCCATCATTTGATCCTGTTCATATGGGCAGCATAGCACAGTATGGACAGCAGGTCTGAGAATAAATGAACGGATATTCAATAACTCATTACTGTATTGGAGTTCAAGTACAGTACTGCTACTTCTCTAGCTGGTGCCTAAAAATGTAGGCAACTTCCAAGTAGTTCTGTGGTCAGTGTATAAGATGAGGAATGGCTTGCAGATCACTTGTGATTTTGAAAGATTAGAGAATTAGTTTGCACCCGTGATGGACACAAGATATCTCTGATAGTTTCTGGTTAAGTGTTTGAAAATTATTGTAAAATAGCAAAATAGATAGGGGTGACTATGACATGAAAGTAAAATGTTAAAATAAAAATGTTAAAATTCAATTCCTTGGGTTTGAACCCTGAATATTTGAATTTCCCAAAGGGCCTTCTATTTACTTTTTTTACATGAAATCTTATTTAACAAAATAGATTTCGGTCATCAAAAGCTTTGATTTGTATATTTTCAAATTTTTGCTAGATTGCCCTCTCTGGGGTAATCTTTTCTTCTGCTCCACAAAGAATATGTTTGATAGTCTGGCCAAACAGAGGATCTGATACTCTACAAATTTTTACATTTTTTTTTTAAGGGGGACTGAGGGTGGTAACAAGAGATTTGGGGTTTCCAGCATTCTCAAAGCTCTGAGAGAAGGACTGAAGGCCATCCTCCAGAAAAAAAGCCATATAAGGTTCATTAAATAAGCCTTCACTGCCTTCCTTCTTTTTCAATCTGTAAACTTTTGAAAAAACGCCTTAGTCATCTGAGCTCATGTTAAGTCATCCAGTGGTTAAGGTTGGCTGTGATGCTGCAATCCGTCCTTAGACTTCCATCAAAATATGTTTTGTTAGTGGTTAGGGCATTTTAGCCAGGCATTTCTGCTTATATTCTTAATCCTCTGCTGTTTTCAAGAAACTTTCAGTAGCTTTTTATAGTAATTTAGAGGTATGTATTGGTGCCTTTAATAAGATCTAATTTTATGTTTGTGGTTACTGTCTCTGTAGATGGCCTGTTCCATTTCATGTCTAAGTTCAGATTTATATAAAAATGTCAGGCATGGTAGCTGGGGAATATATTCTCAGATTAAATTTAAATCTGAAACAAAAAAGAATAATTTTTTTTCTGTTTAAACCCATTGTGTAAGCCTACTTTTCTTGATTTCCTTTTTTAAATTTATTTCTGAGTAATAGGGAAACTTCATATTCGATGTGTAATCAAACATATGTTTTACATTTTGGAGTATAATTTAAAAATCATTTAAAATAAACATTCAGTTTTATAACTTCATAAAATATATTAAGTAAAACAAATATAATTTTCACAATTATAATAAGAAAGGGAGAAAGAATTTTATATCTATATTCATCATTCCCTCAGTGTTATTAAGACAGGTTGCTTAATTTCTAAAAATGTTCACAAGATGTCTGGTGTTATAAATGATGTTAATTACACAAATTGACCGAAATCCAAAAGGGAGCAGGTTTATGCTACTACCTGGAGGAAAGACACATATGCATCTATAGGCAGAGACATGCATTATTTTCCTTCCTGAGGACTGTATAATAAAACCTTTCATAAGGCTGGCTTTACTTTTGTATCCACAAGTCTGCAACTTTTCATGGCTCTCATTCAAGGAAAAAAAAATCCCTTATTAGTTTGATTTTTGTCTATTTTCCTGACGTAAAATCTTTGAGCATCAAAGAGAAAGTCTATTATTAATAGTTTAACAGAGTTGGACTGGCCTGCACCAGCTTCTGTGGATTTGAGTGTCAGGCTTCGTTCACAACCAGTATAATGTGACTGATTGCAGTTTACTGGGTGCTGCTGAGGGCATGGATACAAAATACAAAATACTGCTCAGCAGAACTGAGGGGCTTTCAAGCACACATCATGCCAGCATTGCAATCAAGGGACCCCTCTGGGTGCCACTGCAGGAGTCTGGATGTGGGTCCAAACTTCTTAGCTTGGAGTAGCAGTAAAGGTCACAGACACTGCTTGAAGAAGCTGCTTGTGGATCCTTTTATGGTGGCAGGGGCCAGCTTGTGCAGCTCGGACTCCTATTGGCAGATTGGTAAAAAAGTAGCTTCATTCTGTCACCAAAAACTTTTCAAGAGTGAGAACTGGGAAAAGAATAATTCCAAAGATTAGTTTACCCAAAGCATATTAAAGCAAGTAATAAATCCTATAAAGTTTTTATTAAATTACTTCCTATAAATACGGACAGTAACTTAAACTAGGAACTAGAAGTAATATTGAGTGACCTCTCACACTTTATATTCTGAAGGGTCACTTGTATTTTCTATGTGTTAGTTTTCCTTCTAGAATAATTGCTATCGACTGTCTTAATTAAATTCATTAACTAAGTTGAGCAGAGATCATTTTATTATAACTGATGCAAATTCTCTACTCTTTATTTCTTTCATCATTCTTTTACAGAATAAGGATGAGATGTGAAAAAGAGAAGGCAAAGAAATTCAAATGCTCCAAGCTTCTCACGGTGTTTCCAGCTCCAGCTGGAAGAGATGTATTGACTTCCACTTGTTTTGACTCAACAAAAAGGGTGAGTTGCATAGCCAATGAATATACTTGTGTCCTAGAATCATCAGTTAAGACTCATGAATGCCAGCCTATAAGATTAGAATCTGACTTTAAACTATTGTTCATGATATTAAGACTGAAAAGATGTGTTTTTCCTCTCAGATAATGGACCCGAGCAGGAATGATTACTGAGTCCTGTGGGAGACGTTATCTTAGTTCAGTTTCTACTATTCTGTAGATAGGTGGAGTGTAAGGCTGTAGTTTCATGACTCCTTATCTCTTGCAGGGTTTCAAGTAACACATGAGCTTGACTGCCTCTGTTTTATGCACTGGGATGTAAGAACTGACAATATGTTTAGTTTCATAAAAGTGACCTATAGGATGTTTTTACGTGATTAATTATTAGGCACTTAAAAGGTGATATCATAGAGTGCATTATGTTGGGACAAGCTTAGTGGAATTTGTTATATAGTGAAATTTAGGAGTGTGACCATTCATATTAACTAATGTCCTTCCTGTAACAGACTATCTCAATTCATAGTGAAAGATACAGAACACATTCCTTCTTTTCCTCCTCCTTTATCTGTCATCTTTATCTTCATTAAAATATGGATTAAAATTCTTATCCTCCTTCTTCATCTCCATTAAACCACTGTCACTTGAAAATAATTTTGTCCCCCTGGCTGGTTTTTACAGTGTTATTGTGCTTTTCTGGTGTAGAAGAGTACATGAAATTTTCAGCTTCCAACTTTTCATCCACATAGTTGTTTGAAAATATACTCTGATACTTTTATGCAGAGAAAAAAGATTTTTCTTTTTTCCACTTCTTTTTTCTCTACAGTATAGCAGTAATTCTTTTCTTTGACCACTAACCTCTTCCCAAGAAATTACAGTTGTATAAAATATTATGCCGTTCAGTTAGCTTTTTTTAATGTGTGATTTCTTAACAAACAGGCTTTTTTTTCTCACACTTATGTGGAATATGCTTCATATTGTGTGTTTTAACCAGCAGTTTAAACATGCCTCTTGACTGGTAAAACATGAATGGCAGTCTCACTAGTCCATCTGTTTAAAGTATTTTTGAAGTGCTATAGCACAAGCCATAATATTTATGAAATTTAGTATTCATTTGGAGAGTGACAACATTTTTTAACTAACTCTTATTTTGTTTCTGGTTCTATTGCCGTAAAGGAGAAATACTTCAGAAAGTAAAACATACTGAAGCCTAATTCTACAGACAGAGGCAAAAACTTTACACTGAATAAGCAAACATTTGGGGTTTTTTCCTTTATATTCTCCTGCAGAAAATAACATATGCTCTGAAAAGTTTGGGATCAACTTCCACACCTTTGAAAGCGCAGGGCCTAAGTCTGCCTAATTGTGTCATCAGAATTGAGAGTAAACCCAAGAAAACTAGTCTAGCTCCAGCAGCATACAGCAGAATGTAACTAAGGTAAGTGAGCTTGGAATTGGGCTTACCGGTAGCAGTTGCTCTCTTCAAATTCATTTATTGGCTGTGCCAGATTGAAAATCAAATGAACCTGCAGGATAATGAATATTTTACCAAGGAAAATATTCATAATGTAAAAACAAGCTATTCTAACTCTCACACCATGAATCTAAAACAAGTATCATGCAACCAAACCTGTCTTTGAATAAATCCAGCAGAATATGATTAAAAGTAATCGGTAAATTATTTGGCTTTCATTAATTTTCCTTTTTCTATCATCATATTCTTTCTGCTGTGCTTTCAGGTTCTTCTTAGCAAAACGTATTTTTAAATTCCAAGCACGTTTTCTTCAGCTCACGTCATACACTAGAGTTTATGCATATATGAATGCAGAAATTAATGTAAACTGTTTGTACATTTATCACATTATATCTACCCATTAGTCTCCCTAATGGCTAAGCAGTGGTTCCTTTTGTGTCTGCTGTACTGACCTCACCTGTCATTGGGCCCACAGTGGAAAAGATTCTCCTGTTCACAATAATATAATTTAGAGCCTTCAAAATAATACACTGGGATTCTTCATGAGAGTCAAGTTACTTATGTTCAGAGATATTTTAAACATGTAACATCCCTGGAGGTATTTGAAAGACTTGTGGGTGTGGCGCTTAAGGACGTGGTTTAGTGGTGGACTTGGCAGTTCTGAGTTAGCAACTGGACTTGATGATCCTGGAGGTCTTTTCCAACTTAAGTAATTCTGTGATTCTAAGGGGCAACATTAGGTCTAACACAGAACCACTATTGTCTAACAGCAGGATGAGTGTGTAAGTAGAACCAAAATTGTCGGTTTTGAACATTCATGCCTAGAGAATTAGTGACTAATTCATGCAAGCTTCATTTGTGTTTTGTACTTGGCAGATACACTGAAGGCAAGCCAAGAAATTAGTTATGAAATAAAAAGTACTTTCAGGACTTTTAAATTCATCATGCTAAGATGACAATTATTTCATTTTAAATAAATAAAAAGTGATCCAGATGCGTTCTGAGAATTATAAAAATTTATATGTTAAGACATTAAATTGCCAGGTGCATTGCCTTCAATTAGGTTTAAGCCTAATCAAATGTATACTCAGCACAAAGAGCAACATGGTCACTTGGTGTGCTTCTTTTTCCTCTGTAGTTTGCTAGTTCTTAGGATGATGGAATGATTTTCCTTGCAGTTTAAACAGATTGAATAATTTTTAGACACATTTCAGCTGCTTGTATGCCAAATTAGAAGTATGTTGTGAAACAAATGCTGTAAGCTCTGTGATTCTCTTCTGTCTTAGGAACTATGAGGAAAAAAACACTCAGTGGATAAATAGCAGTTTTTCCTGTGCAATGAATAGCTAACTGTTTTTGCAATTAATCATAGTAGTACCTTTTTTTCCCAGTTGGATGTTATACTTTAGCTTTGTGCTGTGTTTTACCTGTCTGTTTTAATTCTCTATGCATTAGTCCTGAAGACTAAATGATTGGTATATTGAATATTTTTCTAAGTGATTACAATATATGAAATTTATTTCATTTGCATAAATTTTGGAATTTGATTGCTTGGATGTGGTTTTTTTCCTAAGCTTAAATTCAAATCTCCATATAAATTCATATCTCTACTCTTATATAATGGATACTAGACATATCACACTGCTCTTTGGAGGTAACCATGGCATCCATGTATTTAAAAAGTGTCAATTGATTATTTTCCTCCTTCATCATCTTTCTTTAATTCCTTTTATGTTGGGTTATAATCAGAATATAGACTGTCCTGTATCTTCTATATGTTTCCTGTTAGTGTCTTGGGGTACTGTGGTGCCTGCAGGCAGTAATATATGCAAATAAAATTCAGAGGAGCTGCTCTGCAAAGGAGCTGGAAGGAGCACTCTTATGTGGTGTTTTACAAACACACAAGATTCTTGGTGTCTGGGACATGTTTCAACAGAGAGAAAAATGACCAGTCTAAAGCAAATCACAGCAAGTACCATCACGTGGCAGTGACAGCGACAAACACCCTCCACAGGCAGTGGCCTCTGTTTGGTGTCAGACCCATCCCAGCCCTCATTCCACTCCTGCTGTGCTTCTTTAGGGAATGTTGAAAGCCAGTTTTAGCTGATTAATGTCAACATAACTGACTAAAGTTTCTCATAGTTCAAATCTTGTCAGTAGTATGGATGTCATGCATCATCCTAGGTATGAATAAGGGTGATTTAAAAGGTAAGAGCTGTGCCTGCTCTCCAGCACTGCTTAGCAAGCAGAAATAATTCCATGCTGAAATACAAAGCTGCTTTTATTAAAAAAAAATGTTATAGAAAATTTTTATGGTTTGGGATTCACAATGTAATTTTTTTTTACTTAGAATGAGATCATCCAATCTCACCATACATCAGAAACTTTTACACGTCATTTCATTGCCATTAACTTAATATTACAACTGTGGTTGAAATAAAATCCTCCAACAGAAAAAGTAAGAAACTCAGACACCACCAATATAATGGCAGAAAAATGAAAAGATTACTTATATGATATAAAAGAACATCTGGTGGGTTTTGAATTCGTTTTAGATATGAATGAGTCTTTTTCAAGATTTTTTGCACACCCATGCTTATCATCTGGATTTTAACCTGCTTAAAATTTTTTACACTAATTTATTAACTGAAAACTTGCAAGGACAAAGTAGTGTATTGTCTCCAGTTAAATCAATCAAAAAAAGTTGTTACAATGGTGAAATTCAAAACAAGTGTCCTGAAGGTACTGAAGAAGTAAAAGATAGGATAGCCACACTGATCAGCCTGAGGTAATTAGTTTCGGAATGAGTAAGCACACTTCAGTACATTTGGTTTATGCCGCGTCCAGGGTGTTTGCAGCTGTTGCTTTGCTTCCATGTGTGAAGTTCACCTGGCACCAGCTTACAAGTCTCTTCTTGGAGATCTGTTAGTAGCTTTCCCAGCAAACACACATCTTAGAGTTGCAGAGAGAAGTTTTAGTGCTGTAGCAATTAAATGAGTGCACACATCACTAATAAAAAGTTTAGAACCTTTCTTCTGTAAACAAATCTTGTGATCATGATTTTTTGTGTGATTTCTTATAGAGACACTTGAATTTGTTATCTAATTTCAACCAGAAGGCAATAAAGGTAGAAAGACAAACCTGAGAGGGGTCAAAGACAGTAGCTGGAGGCTATGTTTTCCCAAACTAAAAAGATTTAACCACAAGTAGCACAGAGCTGCTTATAGGAAAATCAGTATTCTCATAGAAAAACCACTGATTTTTAGGCAACTAATCATTTGTTCATGCTCTGCATTTGACTTATTAGAGTAGATAACCTAGTGTTTTCTTTAGTCCTGTATAGAGATTTGGATATCTGTGGATTCCCATTTTGTATATCCAGGAAGGAATTGATACTGGACTTATTTAGTGCTTTGGAACTTTCCTTGATGCTTCCCCGAAGCTGTTCTTCCTGTTCTTCTCAGTGACAGTGGCTGCATGTTTCCAGTCTCATGTGCTCTTGCCCACCAGAGAAGGTTCTGGCTCTTCCTGACTTAGAAGAGAAGAACATATATATCTGCCTGTCATCCTTATTACTCCCTGTCTTCCTCCCTCTCTTCCTCTTTGCTAACCAACTTACCTTGCTTAGTAAAACTTGTGCTTAATTGCCCTTGAAATCAGTGGTGCATTTTCTTTAAAGTTCTATGGGACCGGTATCAGGTTGCAAGTTATTAACTGCTTTCTGGGGTTATGGCCACAATCTGTGGAAATTGTCACACCTCTAATAACTTCAGTGGAACTTTGTTGATTTATAAGAGTTGGGCTGAAATCAACACATTATAACAGCTTTAAATTAAAAAAAAATAATTGTAATATAAGAATGTATAAAAAAAAAATTTATCTTTTGAGAAACAAGTGTATTATTCAACGCACTTAGGAGTAGTGCTTCAGAAAGCACAAGCACCAGCTTCCCAACAAGCATCTAACTACCTTGAAGTCAATTTCAAGGCAGAAGGTGAGAGATGAAGATACACCAAGCTTTTACTGTGCTTCTCATCACCAACACACTGTCTAGGGCTTGGTCTTCTGAATTAAGCTCTGAGCTCAGTTAAGGTGAATCAAGCATTCATTCCTTTTGGATTAGTGCTCTAATTGATACCAATATAACCCTTCAAACTTTTTTTTTTTTATTTTAAGTGAGATCCACTATATTTTCAGCATGTTGTGATACCAAGTTAAAAACAGTGTTTCACAGAAGTTATCAGCCAGTAACTTTCAAGACAGAATGATCTTTTAAAATATGTCAGGTTTGAGCTGGTCACTGTGACAAAGTATTGCAACTGGTAAATGTTGATGAAATCTGAAGTTAACTTGAACCATTTCAGACTTAAGTTACCACTCTGGTGTAAGGAAGCCTAGCATGAGATGTGTTCTGCTTCCCTGCTTGGTATATCTTAAACAAGAGTCACTGCAGTTGGTGCTAGCTTATCCTGGGGAGATAAAAATATAATTTTACTTACTGTAACAGTTAACTGGTCCTTGCAGGTCAGAATTAGGGTTTAAAAACAGCAAATGTTATCAAATGAAAGATGATTCCAGAAGGAGAATACAGCTTCAACAGCTACCAGTAAAAAACTGACTTAGAAGTGTTCTAGGAATTGCAGAAATATTGTCTGCTGAAGGAGTTTGTAACAGAATATGGGGCTGCCAATAGAGCAATCATTCATCATTTAACATCTGAATCATTTCTTGCTGACTAAGAGAAATACATATCAGAGAAGCCAAATAATCCTTTCCTGTTATTGCATATGATTCATGAAATCCAGATTTTATATAAATGCACCATTAATCTAAAAGTAAGTAGTTTCTCAAAATAGCACTTATAGTGTTTAAAATAGTATTTTAAATTATTTTCAAAGTAATTTGCCTTTTTTTGTTTGCAGTGTGCACTTTCAGAACCACCCTTTCAGATGGTATCAATTTTTTTGTAATGGGCATACATATAGTTGGAACCTTGTCTGCACTTCTATGTATGTTTGCATTTCTGCTATAGAATAGAAAACATACAATCTGCTACCAAAGATGAACAAATCTTATAATTGAAAAGTCCGAAGAAGCTAACATTAAAACCTTTTTTTTGCATCTGTACCTGTGCTTAGTTTATTCAGAGTCTAGACTGAAAAGATATATGATGTATGTTTGCAGAGGTTTGCAAAAAATATAGTGCTGATGATACGGGATCTCCAGCTGTTTTGTTTGTTCACGATGCCTTTAAAAGTGAGAGGCGGCTTTGGCACCTTGTCACTGATGAACTCCTCACAGCTGACCCTGTTTTCATCAGGAAGAAACACTATGTGATCTACTGAGGTGACGTCCAACCTGAATTTTCCTCAGACCTGTTAAGCATCTAGTTAGTAGCAAGGTAAAAGGGAAGTAGTGTACTGGGATGAAATATTATGAGATTTATATCCTTAAGTGTCCTAAGAAGGTTTTTTGGATTTTTTTATAAACTTTCCAGGTCAGCCAGATACATGATTTTTGCATGTAGAAAGTAATTTATGTAGTTGTTCAGGAGACAGTATTGACCATGTGGTTTGTTCATATTGTGCAAAAGAGCAGAAGTAGTAATTATCGAGGCATTGGAATAAAGCCATTTGAAAAAAAAGGTGACTGAAGTGCTTATCAGGTTTTATAATGAAGAATTATGTCATCTAGTCATAAGGAATATTTATTTTCTAGCTAGGGAAGTATGAGCATATTTGGAGCACATGCATCCTGACTTGGTCTTAGTCCCTGCTTTTGTTATAATAAAAGACAGTAGTAGTAGTATTTGCATAATATTAAAAGTGCTTTTGCTGATAGACAAACGTGGACCTTTTTTTGAATTATTTTTATATCCATGTGTGTATTATTATTTCAATGCCACAGAAATTACTGGGATTTGTTACTGTCAGTAGATCTCAATGCAATAAAGTGCATCTCTGATGTGATATGCAACATCACCCTTCTGGGTATAAAAGGGTCAGCAAAACTTACAGCTTTGTACCACCTGCATGGGTACATTTGTGTTCACATTCATCGATCTGGAAGTTTCTTTTCTTTTTTTTCTTTTTTCTCTTCTTTTTTGGAAGGAAGAAGGGTCCTGTTGTGAAGGTATTAGACTAGGAGCAAGGGTTTTCTTGCTTGTACCACGGACTTTCTGTATAATAACATTGTTTGAGACATTAAGATGTAATGTTGATAAGTGACTATAAAGTATTACATGAATATATTCTTTATTGAAAGTTGAATTTTGTATGCAAATTACTTAACTCTGCAATTCCTTTAGGGAGTTTTTGTTAACATCCCCCTATTCTTCATCTTAAGTCTAAAAATATTCATGACTTGTCTACAGAAAACAAAGTCAGGAAAATCTCTAGTCTTAAATCAGTTAATTTCATGGTATATCTAAAAGCAGGTTAATTTAAAGAAACAAATCTTGATACTTCTGGTTTAGAATTCAAAAACCAGTGAAAATCAGCTGTCATCATCTTACCTCTCAAAAGAAGATTCTCAAATAATGCTTATATTGTAAATTATAGAGACAATACTTATCCTGTTACCTGCATTATTAACACAAGTAATATTTATGGTATTGCTTCCATCATTAATACTGTATTACTTGTATTACAAGCAGTACAGCTTCCAGATCTCTTAGTGGCTCAAGCTAGAGGGTTATTTAGAGAAGTCCCTGAACTAGTGGTGCCAATAAACTTGTTATCTTATACTCTGTCTTAAACATTTATGAACTTACCTAATTTTTGGTGGCTTTTAAGAATTCTTCTCCATTATTCCTGTATTTGTTGGTCTAGCAGAGGTTTGTAAGTGAGACTTGTAGGCACTGAAATGTTGCTTAGCAATTTGCTGAGGCCATGGTTTTTCTATTGCTCTCCTGCTGTGCTTGAAATTCACCCATTTATGTTTAAGTGTGACAGTACAAAACAAGCAGAAATAACCACTATTTGTTTTATCATGTCTCTGGGACAGATTTGTCAGCCTTTCATCAAGTACTGTCCTCAACAGGATTTCTGTGTGATGAAGGACTGCTGCAGTTAGTGCTTTGAGTTTTTAAATATTACACTCTTTGTGCCTGGGTATTGATAAATGCACTGCTCTAACACCATATTTATTCTTTATTGAAAGTAGAAGCTTGCTTTGCCTCCCTCTTCTTGATTCTTGTTGATGTCAGACAAATTTACATGGATGATCGCTCCCTTAGCATGCTTATCCATCATCGTAACTGTGAGGTATCACCACCAGTGCAAACCGGAAGAGATCACCCAAATTCTGCTATTTATTTAAAGGACACATTAACCTCCCAAATCTGATTTATTCTTTATTTACCCATCCCTGGTCTCCCACACATTTGTAATGTTTTTCTATACACTGTTCCCATGAAGCAGGTGACTTTACACTGGTTCTAATGGCTCATTTTTCTGAGTATCTGTATCTTCTTGCTGCTACAGCAAGCCTACTGAATTTCTGTTTTTGTAGGGAGAAATGCAACTAAAGCTCCGACCTCATTTATGTCAAATGTTTGAAACATTTTTGTGAAATAATCTTGTGGGAGACTGGGAACCACTTATGAGACGTTTTTGACCCCCTGTTTTCTTAGTTTCTTAGGGGGTTTTGTTCGTTTTTTTTTTTTTTTCGTTCTCCTTGAACGCGCAAAGTATCACTTATACTGCAGCATTCAGTTAGAGGTATCTGCTGTGATATGGGTTTTGTCCTGTGTAGTATTGACCGATGGGCTACAGAAGGTTCCTCTTCCATTCATGTAATTAGAGATCACCTGAGCATCTCTGTCTGTAGAGAAATTGCTCATCCTGATCACCATCATTCTAGCAGGAATTCTCATTATTGCTCCCTCCCTGCTCCCCAGTGGCACAACGTGATAACACTCCGTCATCCCTCTGAGTCTGCTGTCATCTCTTATTCATCATCTCTCTTTATGTAGTTTCAAATAGGTCCATGTATATGACTGATGCACATTCCCATAGGATATAGATAGACTTCAAAACCTTCCTCAGGCCAGTCAGTCTGATTCCTGTGCATGCTCATACTGAGTGCTCCTGATATTATTGTCATCTGAGATTAAAATTTCTAGGTTAAGTTCCTTCATGCTGTTGATGTTAGTTTCTACTAACCTCTCTTCATGGAATAAGTGGGTATACAAGCAAAAAAAAATACAGCAAAGCTAGTAGAATGACCTTATGATATTTTTTAAAACACATAAATTTCCCAGAAGCCTTACTGGTGAGAGATTGAAAGCAATTTTAAGTGTCCAGCTCCCATTTGAGACTTTGAAAAATTTACCAATTGTAATTTTTCCTATATCACATGTTCCTCCCTCACTTGCTGAAGGCAGTCAGCACACAACAAACAGATGAAATTATGGTACAACTTCAAATAGAATGGTCCCATCACTAAAAGCTGACCCAGTCAGCATCTGTTTTGGCATCTTCTTCAAAAGTAATCTTGCAGAGCTACAGCACTGCATTGATTAGTAACTCGACAAGGTGGTCCAGGAACAATTTTTTGGGGGAAGCATTGAGCTTTTCTGTTTTTGTCTTTCATGATGAAGTGAAAACAAAACATTCTAACAGTTTCCATGTACCTGAAATTTAATTGATTGAAACAGATTTTTAACTTAAGTCTCCTCTGTATATCATCTGAAAAAAAAAAAAAAAGAGTGCACCCTGAATCAGTTAAATTCATATAACTTTATGGTTTTCTTCTGTTTGGCTGAAAAAGCATTATTCAGTTGAAAAATCTTTAGTTGAAACCACTTTGTCTTGCTCTTAAAGGCAGTCATTTTACCATCTATTTTAATAAGTAATTTTTATTAGCATTTTTACAGTATGTGAAGAAAAAGATTGTCCTCTGAAAGAGGAGTCCAGACTAATGATAATGGCAGACTGGATTCAAAATGGAGACTTATAAGACCAGAGCTGTCCTTACTAAAGCTGTATGTTTTAGGTTTATATAATATAATATAAATGCTCTTTTTCACAAGGAATTCGTGTGCTCATCTGACTTGACTCAAACCCCCGAACTCTCTCATGGAACAGAATATTCAGAGGAAGAAAGTCTTTGCTTCAAAAAATGGATAGTATCTTTTAGGGTGAAGATATGTTAGTGGTGAGATGATTTTCATGTGCTATGAGCCCAAACTCTTTCATTTGCTTCGTGGGGCTTTCCTGTTCTCTTACATTCTAAAACAGTGTCCAAATTTACATAATATACAGTAATCCAGGGAAGACACCTTGAAGATTTCCCGGTGAAGCAGTTGGTGATGTATGAACTGGCTCCACTCGCAACCCAAATGCTTGTATGGATTACAGACCATAAAATAGTCTGGCTTTAACTGGCACACCTTCTCCATCACTCAACATATAAAACAGTTGGGCTGGAGAGAGAGAAAATATGTAAATGCCATGAGTTTACTCTGTTTTGAGTGGCATCAGAGAGACATATTAGATTTTCAAATCATCATCTTTCTAAACATATTTTTCTATATTCTCATTCAATTAGAGTTTAACTTCTCTGATTATATCAAGGCATTTTCCTTAGAAATGTGACAGTTCATCACATACCATAATAGAGAGAATATAGTTGCTAACACCTTTTCAACAGACTATAAAATTTGAAATTTCTGATCTGATTGTGAAAGCCATTCAAAACTGGTTACCTTTTCTGGAGTGCTTGATGTGAGAATATTTGGTTTCCATTTTAGCAAGGACATCCAAGGAATTTTCTGGTGGCAGCTGGCTGATTCCATTTCCATCTCCATCTTTCTCTTCACTCTGGGGTTAAGGAGCCTGCAGAGCTTTCATTAATCTCAGAACAGAGAGTATCAGTGAAGGGCTGTCAGGATGAGTGACAGACGAGAGATCAACTTTTAAATGCATAGTCAAATCAAATATATGTTATTCGGAAGAAAGTGCAGGAACAGAACCTCAGAAATTTTGTTTGGATTAAATTTCCATCATTCATTTAATGTATATTAACTTGAAAGGATGGATGTAATTTCCTGTAAGTAGAGTTGTAATTTCTGATTGATTAGGAGCAGAAAGAAAGCTTTTAGAATAAGACTTAACTTCTGAAACCTACATCTCGTTTACATGTAACATGTATGTTGAATCTTTCTTTCTTACCAGAATCATTGCCAGTGGTGCATCATGAGTTCTTAAATGTTACTTGTTCATTTTGTGGTAGGTAAAGTTTTCACGTTATCAAAACAAATACTGATACTTAAAGTAATTAGCTACTATCATATGATGCATTTTAAGCTTATAAAATTGCATATATGATGATATTTTTCTCCAATATCCCAGTCAGTTATAAAGTTCCAGTAATGGATTGTAAAATCTCTACAAAAGTGCTTTAGACTTTTCAAGAATGTGTCCTGTCTATTTCCATTTTGTTTTATGACTTCAAGATTTTGAATGAGGTCCTAGCATGGATTGGGAACCTTCAACAATGTGTATTGGTCATTTAACACTATCACAAATTATGAAAGATATGCTCTCATCCTGGTTTTGAAAGGTTTCAAGGGAATATGTGTTCAAGAATATATATACTAGAGAGTCATAATTAGATGTGCACAATTAGAAAAAAATTTAGATTTACTGGCAAACTAACACACCTGATTGGAAATCTCAGTTAAGGTGAAGTAGCAAGTAAAATATGGTTGGTCTTTATTGTAAGGTGAGTCAAATGGAAGATAACTAGAATAGCTACTGCATAATTAAGGTGCAGAGTGCTGTTATAGGAAAGCTTTCAGAATATGATTTTAATATCTACACTTGGGTTAAAGGTTAAATTCACTCTTTAACATTTGTCAGCAAGTCCTTGAGTGTCATTAGCATAGTTGAAAACATTAAAGATCATCATTATACTTTTCCTTCAGAAAATGTGGTGCAGCCCAGCTGGTGTTCTAATTTCTGTTACTTCAGTTTCCTTAAATAACTATCTACTCTTATAAGATAGTTTCTCTTAAACTAAAATTAAAATGGGTGTTTTAATTGAAGGTAGAGTGTTACAAAACATACGTATCAATATATAAACATGAGTGAAACTAATTCATAAATCCTGTTTTGGAGTAACACCTTTATGTTTCTGCTATTACTGTGCTGAAAAACAGTTATGGCATATCATGCCTTACTTTCCTCCTTGGAGTGTTTTTTTTTTTAGCTTAACATATAGAAAGTTCTTTGTAGTTATTTTGGGTTGGATTTTGTAGGAGTATGCTTCCGTAGCCTAAAGTAAAATCTCTTAATTGCAGGGAGGGCAGAATGCGTAGTGCATTTTACATATTGAATCTTAATTATTTCATCCATATGTATAGTCCCATCTGCTTAAGCACGGTGCATTCAGAGAACAGGGTGGCCTTCTTCCTCATTCCCCCACCTTGAAGAGGCTTTCAACAAAGCAGCATAATCTGTTCCAAACAAATAATTAATTCTTTCTTGTAGCAGACCAGGATGGCATCATCAGCGGTTAGCTGGAATTTCAGCTGCTCCTCAGTATGGCACATTGTAATTCCACTTAGTGACAGGCTTCTAGCAGTAGGTTTACAGTCTGCCTGGCTGCAACCCCATATTAAATACAATGTGTAAGTTTATAGTGCCTGAAATTTCCCTCCCTAAACATCTTCTTAGACCAAAATCTAGAGCCAGTCTGGAAAAACAAACGAGAGACTCTTTGAGGAGAGTGTTGAATAATGAGCTTGTTTGGTATCCCTCATACCCATACTATTCAAATCTGTTCACTTGCCTTCTTAGAGCAAGCAGAATGGGTCATTCACTCCTTAATCATTTACGTTGAGATTATTCATAAGATTTGCATAGGAGTATGTCAAGATGGTAGTGATATAAGATTGCATTTATGGGAGTTTAGTACATTTAGATCTGTTAGAATTTTGTGTGCTCACATGCATGGAATTTCAGATAGGGATTTTGAATAAATTAATAAATATTGTGAAAAACAGCAGATGAATGTGTTTTGCCATGGAAACCTGAGAATTCGCTTGCAATTTGTGTAAATAATATAAAATTTTACTATCTTTCTTCTATGGTGATACTGTTGGTAAGGCACGGTGTTTATGGCATGCTATTTAGAAGAGAGAAACAGAAAGGGCCTTCTACATTCTTAAAGGTTGAATGGATTGCTTAAAGAAATTTGAAGCTGCTTATGCATTCTAACATAGCTGCAGGACTTGAGTAGTGACTGTAGTTGTTGTACAAAAAGTACTAACAACACCCACAGTTCCACACTGATTTGATTCTTTGGGGCAGGAAGGGAGTGTTGGGAATATGATGTTTGTAAGGAATTACTTTTTACAAGAAAATACTTTACTCATGTGAGTTCTGAATTCACTATTCAGGTTAAAGCCCTGGACATTTGACTTTAGCCAACAGCATTAAATTATATACTCCAGAAGTGTCAACATTTGATATAACAGTTTTGCTATAAATAAATTCTCCTTTGTTTTCCTAAGCAACAGTGTTATAAGTATATCTTTTTATAATCCAGCTCTTAGTGGAAAGGACATTGAAATACAGCAACTTACCTGTTTCATAAGTTTATTGTAGAAATAAACATTCCTATCCATTCTTTTCTTGGATATTGGTCTTCTATAGATCAAGAGGCAGACTATAAATCTCAAAGTTTTATTTTTCCAAGTTATTATGATCTCATACCTTTGGTCAGAATGGAAATATAAAACAAATGGAATTTTGTACAGTATTTTGGCTATGTGATTTCTATTTCTTATTATATCAATACTTATTCAGGAGGCTGCAAATAGGGAGGGGGGAATGAAAATGCCTTTTTTTCTTTCTTGAGGAAAGAAAATTGAGTAAAGGTTGTCAATTTTTATCAGCTTCTACTTTTTTTTTAAATACTGAAGTTCATTCTTGCTTTTCATAGTAAATAAAAGTACCTTATGTCTCTTCTATTTTCATAAGGAAAAAAATACTTTATTTTGTTAGAGTCAAGGTAACTCTTTTGAAAGATGAGGCAGGAACATTTTGATTACTTTCAAAATGTTGCCAGTTGTATTTTGTCACATTTTATCTCTTAGAGAGGACATGTTCCTGAATTTGTTTTCCTCTGAATAGTACTTGTGTCCTTCTAACTCTTTAGAAACACGTGCATATACCTTGGACTATTTTAGCAAGCCCCTGAGGATGTATATCCTGAAAAAAAGAAAAATGTATTGTGCAGAAATAATATGAACCCAGCCCTAAATGCGGGCTGTGTTATGAAAACAAAACAAGAGACTTTGGCAGAAAGAAAACCAATAAAACTAGAGTTCAATATGTTCTTTCTGCAAAACTTTTGCAACATTGAGAGAAATTTCCTGGGTTTGTTTGTTTGTTTGTTTGTTTTTTAATGAAAACTATTATCCAAGATTTCAAATAGAAAGTCAAGAAAAAGAAAACCACCAAGGAAGCGAAACTGTGTTCTAAAGTACTAATATTTAAAACTTTTGCTCTTTTAAAAGTACTGTGACTGGAAATCATAATTCTCCTTAATTTGTTATTTTACCATGATTTTGATGTTATTGGAACTAGTAATTAAGATTATTAGAAGAACTGAAGGTCATCAAAAGACACAGAAAGAAAATTATTTTTCTCTATTTTTAAAATGAGTATGTCTTAACTTGATAGTAATTTCCCTCTTATTTTCTATCACACAAAGAAATTTGAATAAAAAAAGAAACACTGAAGGATTTATTTAAAGAAATCCAACACATGGAGTTAATAGTGCAATCAAGTTTTGAGAAGATATTCTGGAATTTTTAAGGTTAAAAATATAAACACAGAAACACATGCAAAGTTCATAATCCTAAATACCCTTCAAAAATATGTGACATTTTATTCTCTTAGTCTATCAGCCTGAAGATAATTGGGATCTTTGATATGAAATGTACTAAACTTGTTAAGAGACTTAGTATTTATGTAAAATTAGTATTCATGTAAAGACTTCTCTGATTCCTCTTGCTCTTGCAACTGAAGGCTTATGCCTGGGCAAGGAAGTGTTCTCAGAATAACTAGGAACACTGTCATGCATCACCAGAATAGCAACAAGTGTGAGTTACTCTTCGCGTAAAGATTTAAAGATTCAATGACAAGCCATTGCCATGCATTCAAATAGATGTTCTCCCAATATACATGGCATGGAGAGCCAAATAATACACTTGCCCATATTAAGTCTCAGAAGGAATGGCTGGTTTTGTAACCAGATAATAGGAACAGTCAGGTCAGTTGTGGTCACCTAAAATATCTCATTCTTAACACTATTTGCAGAGAGATCTAATAGTTTAGCTGATCTCTGGGTGTTGCATACCTGTGATTCAGGCCAAATGAGTGTGTGCTTTAAGCAAAATCTTCTCAAATTACTAGTTTTGCTGTTCTTTCCCCCTCCTGCCTCCCAGGTATTTCTATTCCCAGCCTTCAAAAGGAGCTTTCAGTATCCAGATTCTGGAAAAAGTTTCTGCAAAGTTTGAAGCTGTACCATAGATGCAGTGCAATTAAAGTCTATCCTATCAGGTTTTTCTGCTCACTGGTATCTAATCATGACAAAAATATGTCTGTTTTGTTACTAGCTGCCACCCTGTAAATCTTGCAGATTGTAAGTAGTTTCTTTAAAAATCTGTTATAGTGTCATTTCTTTTTCTTTCTGACCTGGCCTTGAGCGAAGGGGCAAAGGAAGACATATGTGGAAGGGAAAACAGCAAGAAGTTAAAAATGTTTGCATAACCAAATTACAGGAATCAAAAAAGCATGGATGCATGTATACGTTTTTATCATTTTGACACACAAGAGGACAGGGGTGTTCTATCTTGTCTTAAAAAAAGCTTTCAATAATTAGTCTGGTAAAACTAAAATAGCACCATGTAAGATAATAAAAATTATAAAAAGCAATGCAGAGAAAGCAAAAAAGGCATTTTCATTTAATGGAAATGAAATTTAAGTCATTGTGCAGAGCCTTGCTCTTCTCTGAATCATCAAACCAAATAACCTTGTACACTATTAAGTGACATCATTTAATTGTATACACTTCTCTACTAAAATTTTAGTTGACTGTGTAAGAAAATATACCCCTGTGTTGAGCATAACCACATTTTATTGTTTCTCTTTGCACAGTTATGGCTCCCAGAGCTATATATACTTATTACTTAGTGGCAGTGCCTGTATTGCAGCTTTACTGGAGTTAGTGTTTGCAGAACTCCAGTTCAAGCACAGCTCTAATAATCTGATCAAAGTCCTTTGGAGACAATAGCAGGAAGTAAAATGTTTTAGAGAACTTCAAAGTGTGAAAATAGAAAGTTACAGGAGTGAGGACTAGTCAGGGGTTTTTAAAAGTAACTGGGTAACTTTGAATATTAAAGCTTTGTGATGAAGACATGATTTATTCCAGCTGTATACATAACTTATTGCTTTTCTCCTACATTGCCCTTGAATCATAGCTTGAAAACCTCAGAAACCATATATTTTTACATTTAAATCCTAATGTCCAACAAGGAAATCTTCAGCTTTCTCAACTATCAATTTACAGAAACTCATATTTCCTTGGAAGGTGCCTCCCCTGCCCTGTCACAAAAAATCATATTCAAGTCTCATTCATAACCCATTTGCTACTGATTCTCAGTTTGGGAACTTGTGAAGCACAAAAAGGAGGATTCATTAACACGCACCCTTTTTCTGTTCCCTTCAGTACTGACTTAATGCTGCAGTTTAGTCATGTCAGCAGGGTTATACATCTGAGAGTATGGTCTGTTAGTCCACGTGAGTGAGAGAATCATTCATCAATTAAGGTTTTAAACTGACACTCAGAAGTCTGCAAAATCATCTAGTTTCTCTATGTTAGCTGTAATATAAGCAGCATCTGTAACACACTTTCACAACTTTTTTTCTGTCTCCTATGTTCATGTTCGTCAAGTAGCAAAATGTTTATTCCTTTGTGTGTTTGTGAGCCCTAAATCAGTAGAGATCTGATGCTACTGAAGGCCCCTGGAAGTTCAGTGTAATCTGTACTATGGGAATATACAGATGTGTGATTTTTAAGGTAAAGTAGGAGGCCCTTAATTTCCAGTGCCAAACTGCAAAGTCCTTCTAATTAAAAGTATTCTTAGGATTGAAATTTTGCCTGTGTCCAGGCTTGACACTTTTTGTTCATGAGTGCTAAAAGTTTCATAGGAATACCTAGCCTTTGGATTCTTCAAGAAGCTATGGAAGCTTCTCCTCTTCCCAGAAGAACTATATCAATAAAGAACCCCATCTTTGAGATTTTTCATGAGAATAAAGGAACACAAACATTCATGGACAAATTTAGGAGTGCAGAAATGGTTGAAAATACAGGGAGGGTATAAAGTGATGATGTTTCATGTTCCTTTGGTATGGCATTGGGCTCACAATCTTAATATGGCTGAAGTGCTGCCATGTGATTACATTACAGTTTCAGCTCTGTGCTGCTTCCATAAATTGTTTATTTAAGCAGCAAGTTATCCTTTTATAATGCATTTTTTGTCCTTGGCGGATGAATAAACTGTAAACTGAAAATTTTCAGCCTTTTTATCCAAATGTAGATTTTCATCTTTTTAATCTGATGAAAAATTATGATCCTTAAGTGCAGAAGATTTGACAAGAAATTACTTCCACAGTGCCAAATTCTCTAACTCCTAACACAGAGAAGTAAACTTGGACATATGTTTTGATTTGTTTCTTTTCTTTTAATTTTTCTCCCCTTTATTTCTTACTCATCATGTATTCCTTCGATCTCATAATGGTCTTTCTCATTTTTCTGTTTCCATCCCTCTAGTTTATCTGTTCTGAGTTTTGGGTTTGGTTTGGTTTCTAGTGTCCATACCCCTTATTAAAGAAAGCACCTCAGCAGTCACAATTTCAATTATAGCAGAACAGTGATGAAAGATTAATGCAATATCAAGGCATGGTATCCTGAATATGTTCCAGTTTTAATTTATTCTCTAGTTAAAAAGAAACGCAGCTACTATCTTATTTCCACAAGGTAATGCATAAGAAAAAATAGCACCCATAATAATGTCAACATGAAGTGTGAGTTAGAACAGCAAACGATTACTAACACACAAAGCTTTTCAAGTTTTGGTAATTCTCATCTCACATGCAAAGAAAATCAATATATATCAGATACATACTTTTGTTTTCCAAGTATTATCTGCAGGAATTGTGTACTTCCCTTCTTTTGCAGAAACACTGGCAACTGAGTCATAAATGCATTTGAATAATTTCTGTCCATTTCTATGTGTTGCATAAATCAAGACTAACACCCTGCAGGTTTTCTGGAATTTTTCCAAATTACAAACTTACTGTATTGCATAGATAGTTTGCATGTTTAATGAACATTTTCAGAAAGTTTATGGAAAACAAATTATACATTGAAATAAAACATCTGATGCTCGAGTCAAAAAGTAATGTTCTGATACATTTTTGTGTTATGATGTTTTATGTATAAATATTATTATGTCCCCAGCATAGTATAATTCTCATTTCGTAGTGCTGCATGTACATATACGTTTTGAACATATACATTCATTTGTAGATTTAAAGACATATTTAATATTTAATATAACGATGTAAGAAATGTAATATCGATTCAGCTCAGATGTGTTGACAAGGTGTTGACATGATAAATGAATCCAACATCGTAATTATAGTAGCTTCAATACTATACATATATAATTGAAAATTGCTAAAATGCTTGGTGAAAGACCTTTGGACTTATGAAAACTTTTGGTAAAATGCTATGCATAATATTATTAGCAGTAGATGCAGAAATGTGGCTCCCTGTGCATCATATGATGACTTCACATGATACCCTGAGTGTTGACATTTGTGGAATAGCTGCTTACAATGAGTTTCCCCTCTGTTTCTTAGCTCTGAGACACTGATGGTACTGTACAATCTCCTCTGAGAACAGTGTCACAGTAATATAAATTTTTTAAATCTAGTTTAAAATAGTTGCATGCAACTTTCTAGTAAAAATTGTATCAAGGTAACACATACACTATTCTGTCTATTCTGCCCAATAAGAGATTAAAATTAGAGCTTGATGATTGACTACAACATTGATTATGAATAAGAAGCTGACCTCAGCTGCAAATAAGGGCAGAGCAGATGGCAGAGGCATATGTGATGCCCTTTTATGTGAGGTAAACACAATAGCTCTGTCTCTCCCTTCAAACACCACTTACTTAGCAATAACTTTGACCATTTTCAATAATGGCTCAATCTGTCCAAGAAGTCACTCTGCTCTGTGCTACCATCTTCCCTCCTGCTGATGAACGCTTTTACTTCCTCATTTTCGTTGACTTCAGTGCAGCCTTTAGCATCATGCCATTTCTAAGATGCGTAGAGATTTCTGTCTTTACAGTTCAGCTTCGTTTTTGTCCACTTTTCTGTTCCGCTGTGCTTTTGTGTCTGTGTCTATGACTGTGTGTGCTGGTTTCCCTGGGTACCAAGACCTTCCCTGCCGAAGTTTACAAAAGCTTATTTTGGTGATCTGTATTAACCTTCCTCATTAGTTTATTGTGCCCTGAAAATCCAGATACAAAAAGATGCTACAGTGCACCTCTGGGATGAAATGTCAATGTTTTGTTAAAATCTGAGTTTTCTAAAAATGCAGTACCAGGAACAGTGTTAGTGAAAGGTGATGCACCTACATTTTACAGTTGCTTTACTCTGCATATCAAAATACAGTGCAGAGATTTTGGGAGCATGTGTCTCTAACCTTACTTCTGTTTTGCCCAGATATTTCCTACTGACATGTAGCTATTTTTATATTTACCACCCTGCATTTGCTGCTGTGAGAATCCCTGGCACTTGGGATAACTTTGTGACACTTCTCTGCCTTTAGAAGTCCCCTGAAAACACGTGCTGCTTCTCTCAAGTATTATCCTCTCTTTTTGCTTTCACTTTTTTATCACTGCTGTTGTATCATTTAACTTAAAGCATTTCCATCTGCACACTATGCAAAATAGTTATATTGTTCATTATTAGGAAATCATAGGGTCTCACATGTAATTGCTATAAAGGAAATCACAAGTTGGTTAGATGTGGTATTCAGGCAGTCGTTATTTTATTATTTGATTTGACAGAGATCAGAACAGATAAACATTAGAGAGTTAATATTGTAGATTCTTTGACTAAACCTCTTTGCTTGATGCTGCAGTTCTCTTCAACAACCTTTTATTATTTTCCTTTTCTTTCTTAAGAGACATATAAGAAAGGATTATTGCCGTGAGACAAAACTGACTTTCTGTTGAATGATACGTAACACCATTTAAATGCACTCTTCTGTGTGTGCAACACACATTAAATGGAAATTGAAGGAATTGTTTGGAAAGAGTCAACTATTTATAGGAATAAGAGAGAGCAAACACCTGTATAAAATAAAACAACATTTGGATACATACTTAGAAGATAGCAAGAGATAACTCTTTTGGATCAATTTCTGAGCCTTTTCTGTGATACCCATAATTTATGTCTGATGAGAAAGACTTCCACATTAAAATTTTGAATGGCCTACACAAAGAAATGAGCTAAGACTAAAAGAAACTCATAGGGAAAAACAGGGATTACTTTGGCATGTAGCAATCTGGAAGCATGGACTGTCTAAGATATCTGATCTCGGGGCTCTTGAAATGAAAACTGGAACCTGTGATATAAACATGATATTGAGGAAAAGTTACAGCTGATGAAAAGAAAAAGAAAAAAAAGGAACCATTTAGAAGGGGTGGTTTAGATGCACTGTTTTAGTTAAAAGTTTGTGAAGTCTGTGGTTATAAAGCTTGTTGTGGTATATGTTGAACTTTAGTCACTATAATAACTTGAAAAATACGCTAGAGGGAATTTCAGTTTTGATGCTGAATGAAGACGATATCTAACATAGACTTACCATGAAGGTTTTCCATGTGGATGGATATTGCAAGCTGCTTCTCTGCTGCTTTAAGATGAATTTGGTTTTTTAGGACAATTTGAAAGCTATCACAGACATTTGTTTACAGAATACAGGTATAATGATATTTAGGAGAAGCTGGGAAATGCTTTTAATTCAGAGAAAAATTTTCAGAAAGCTTCTGAGGAATACAATGCAACTGTAGATGGAAATAAATGCTCCAAGTGAAAAGCATGCAATGGTTTAGTCTGAACGTGCTAATTTATTTCCACTCTACTGATTGCCTTTGATGTGTTCTGTTTTGTGCCTTTTGGTGAGCTAGAGCTATATATACATAAATATTGCTGATAGCTATACAATTATGGACAGATGGACAAATAAAATTCAGCTGAGAGGCACTTGTTTGTCTTCACAAATGGAATAAAGTTTGTTTGTTTGCTTTTATTCGTATCAAAGACATAAGGAACAAAAATCATGTCTGCCATGGTGGAAGCAAGGCAGATGGAAGCATTTCTTCAGTCCTCTGCTTCCCAATCCCCTTTCCTCCAAAACAGTTTTGCTGACAGTATTTGAAATCAAATCATGTGCCACAAATCTTCCCATTTCTGTAGTGGGCTCATACTGGAACACAGGCCATGCAGGTTTGGAGAGAAAGAACAGCACAGCATAATCCCTTGTAATCCTCTCTTGCCCCAAACAAAGCAGTTCGGTAAGTCATTTTTCTCCTTACCAAAATTAAGTTTTTGTTCAGCTTCAGTACTTTCATCTGTGGATCAGTGTCCAGAAAAGGGAAAAAAAAAGGATAAGGGAAGAGATAGACAGGAAAATGTAAATACACAAAAAGCCTCCCCAAATTTTGATCAGTCATGTGGGTTGATGCCTCACATGCATTCCTTCAGAAAAGCTTCAGCCTTTGTAACTGATAGACATTTATTAGCTTCAGAAATGCTCCAAGGTCATATTGCATTTCTAAGGGGGGGGGGGGGCTGTTCAGTATTTTAAGGAATTATGGGCTGAGGTTCAGTTTAACAGACAAAGGAAATAATGAGTCAGCGGTCTTGAAACACAAAGAATTTGGAGATATTTGCCCAGTAAGATGCTCGAATCAGAACAGACTAATATATACTAGTAAAAATGGCACTTAAAGCATGTGAACACCTCTGAGATACACTGACTTCAAAATCTGCTGAGACTTAGGTTGCTGTCCTCAGGGAATGGATCTGGGGCTTTGATTCCTCCTGTTTGTTCTGAGGGTTTTTTAAGTGTTCCGGGAGCATACTTTAATCTTTAATGTTAAATTAAAAATGGTTGAAAAGTGAGCCCTGGCTCCAAGGCAGACTGTGCAAACTGACTGACACGCACAGCACTGGAGCAGACTGTCTGCAACTACAGATGCAGGCCTTGGACTAGGATGATATCACATCATGCTTACATGCTCACATACATACTAAGGTATCCCTCAAAGCTTGCCTAGGATTTTTGTCTTGGGGAGAGTTCTACCTGTCACAAAAAGGCTAAAGAGAGATAAAGCAACAATTAAGCAGTGTAAGTGATAAGAGGTCCAGTACTTGGCTCTCTCTGTAGCTTGCTTTTCTTTATCAGCATTGCTGGAGCCAGAGTATGTGCTCTACAAGGAATGGTGCAGTCTGAGCTTCTGTAGTCAGTGAGCCAGGTTTTTGTGACATATTCAAGGAAGCAATCTCACTGACTTGTTTGTCTCCCTGAATAGACATGGTTCTCTTTTGTCGTGGGTTTGTCTTCATCCAGGATTCAGTCCCTAATGAGGTTTCAATCAGCATGGTCTTAAAGTATATGGATGTGGAAGAAGCATATTAAAAAGAATCAGAGAGCAGTATAAAATACTGACTGTTAAGTTACCAAATTAGCTAAAGAGGATATAAATAAATGCATAGATATTACTATACTGTAATTCAATATAATACAAAATGTGTGGGGTTTGGCTTTCCAAGCAACAAAAGAACAGTGCAATGCTGACACTGCATGTCCTCCTTCCTGCCTAGAGCATAATTATTATGGAAACTAAGTACTCATCTAAAACACCCAAAGTCATTCACCAGCTACAATAATTTTAATAAATATTTCCTGGATTTGGTGGGTTTTCTTCCTCAACTTTCTATTGTATCTTTTACAGAGAGGCAAAAAATCTTTTTCGTCTAAGTAAGTGCACTATTTTTAAACCCTGAATAAATATTTATTAAGGATAATCTATATGTATTTTAGAAGCTAAATGGAATTTTCCATCAGGATTTTAAAGATCCACAATTAAACACACATGGTGGAGAGGATGGTGTGTTTGCTTGTTTGTTCTGCAATGATCTTTGGTTTCTAAGAGGCATTTGCAGTTGATCACATACTCTTGTTTACTGATTACTGGCTCAGCTGATCCTTTCAAGCCCTTATTTGCCACCTATTTCTTTTTTTTTGTTACATCATAAAATGCATCTTTATATTCTTTAAGGCATTAAAGTCTCTCTGGTTTTTGGGGAAATTATTGCATAAATGGAAGAGATGATTTCATGGAGTGTCTCTGTGTGAGGTGTATCAGCTGGTGTACAATTACTAATGTTTTTCCATGTTTATATAAAGGCTAATCAAATTCTTAGGGTGTCTGTTCAGACATGTATGGGATTGTTCTTGGTGTATGAGACCAATATTTCTTGGCAGATACAGAAGAAAGACATAATCTCCTTAGCTGCCTTATTAACCGAGGGATTTATCAGTGGGCTTGGATCCAGAATACTCAGATATGCTGAAACTGAAGTTTCTTTTCTGGGATGTATTTCAGCACATACCAGAAGGAACCACAAGTCCATCAGCCCCAAACAGATTTTCTGTTTATAGTACCTTAGTTGCTCACGCTTGAAAAAGCTGCAGTGAAACAAAGTTACCTTACAAACAATTGCCTCAACTTTTAATTTACGGCAGCTATAGTGGAAGGATGCTGATTCAAAGGCCTGTCATGTTTTCTCTAAGTCTGTATTTCTCCCCTGAAGCTTAGTATTTTTCTTGTCATAAGGATTTGTCCTACTTTTCTACTCTCGTCCAACGTATCAGGAGTGTAGAAAATCAGAATTAATTTCCAAGCAAACGTAAATAAAACATGTAAACTCTCAGGCAATCTCCTTTAACTGCCGTGTTGGGGTATTGAAAATCACTGTGTGTATACAACATTTTAAATGATGGTATAATTTTTTGTAAATCCAGCCTGAGTATATACTTATAGAAAGGTGGGTACTTACGAATATAGGACACACAAGTAATTACTGGAGTAGATGCTGCACTCCACTAAGAACATCCTAATTATATAAGAAGGCCTATATGGTTTTGATGTCATTTCCTGAAATGGCACCATGTGTGTCAGATGTGTAATTTCAGAGATGGAGTGACAAATAAGCAGTTGGATGATTACTAATATGGTAATTTTAGATTTTCTAATTGTGATGAGTAACAGTCACCCAACTTCACCTCTTGCCAAGAATCTGTCTCTGGCAGTGAATTTAATTCCATTGATACTTGTAGGGGTTTTTTGTCACTTATCTAAGTAATCCCCCTGGAAAGCTTCTGATACAAAGTCCTCTGAGTAGGATGTGGTAAGACAAGGAGTAAGGGCAAGGGACAATGTAGTGATGACAAGGAATGTAAATTGACTCAGAATCCCCTTCACATTCATGAAGATCTATCAGCAACTTATCTCTTTGCTTTTTTGCTCTCTTTCATAGCTACAGTATCTCAGAATTTGGAGGAGTTGGGTTTTTTCTCCTTCTTTTACCTCTGAACAATAAGAACAGTTTTCATAAACAGGAAATGAGTTAAGAGGTGCTACTATTAAAGAAGAAAGCCACATGTCGACGGAAGGCAAGTGGAAGGGAAAGACAGATGGAATGGGTCCCTGAGGCTCAAGAGGAACTAGAGAGGATCCATAAAACAATTAATATACCTGTGAATAACACAAATACAGGCTGATGTGAGGAGATGCTCTTATATCACTTGTCGTGGAGAATGGGACCCTTGCACTAATTTTGACATGCTGATTTCCTTGAAAGGGTGTTTTACTTTGTTCTATCACAAAGGCTATTGCATTCCAGGTGACATTTAAAAGTCATCATTCAAAGCACCATTTTTTTTATTTCCTATAGTAGTCTGCAAATAAATTTACCAGGTGTTATTAGAGCTGGTAGGGGGTGGAAAGCAAATAAAAATTGCTGATATTCTCAGTGTGCCACTGCTGGGATCCTGCAGAAACTAGACAGTTTTAGTTAAAGCTGCAGTATGTGGCTCTTCATGGGAAATCTATCTCTTTTTATATGATTTTGCCTGTGAAATCTATTTACAGAAGAGGAATTTTCCATTCACCTTTCCTAAGATCATTGGGTTTTTTTGCTCAAAGTGGAAGGGCAGTCTGCAGCTATGTATGGTAAGCCAGTGTGATTCGTTATCAGGAATATAAATGAAACATTTTCCTACAAGCTCATCTTTTTCATTTTCTGTGTGGGCCTACAAAGTTCAGTGGTTGGACTATTCACGCACTACAAGCTATTACACTCTGTCGCTTTTACCTTGCTTTCATCTTCTTTTCTTTTTCCTTAAAACACGTTTGCCTAAAAGTAGGCCAGCATGATGGATTGATTGTGGACTAAAATACTTCTATATCCTGTGTTCTGGATTTTCCAGCTTTAAAAGTACTCTGAAAAAAATGTGCTTACATGACAACGGATGTATTCAATTTATTGTTTTCTATTGTCTTCAGTAGAGTTTGTTTTGAAAAAGTAAAAATAGCTCCTGAAACAGGAAAAAAGTGGTCTTGATTTGCATTTGCAAATTCATTATTTTGGGAGAAGGAAAGAAGGATATTTATGAACAGAAAATGCACAAATCTTGATGGTATTGCTATAAAGAAATGGGTAACATCTGTAGGATGAAGTTGACACTGGTGAAATGACATATTTTTCTGCTAGAGGAATTCTTTTTTGAAGATTCTTTTCTGATGATTAAATTCCCATTCTGGTCTCCTGCAAGGCAAGAAAATGAGCTCTTCTCCCTTATCCCTGTATACTTCTTTCCATGCACTTTTCCCATCTTTTTGCTGCCTCTTGCTTGCTGAAACTTGTTGCTGCCTTTCTGGAGCGTATCTCTCTCCCACTGTTGGCACCTTTATCAGGACATCTATTAGAATAGGTACTTGACCAGGATTTCTGTGAAGATAATGAATTGTTTTCCACAAGCAGCATTTCAAAGGCAGAGCTTGTCAGTACAGACACTTCAGTTATTTTCCTAGCAGGACAAGAGAATACAGGCAGAGTTAAATTTTCTTGCTCTAAATTCAGTTTGTGCAGGGATGAGTTTTTGGTATTTTGACTGAAAAGGGATTAAACTGTTTGTAAACCCCTGTATACTCCCTGTATTCTCCACTGCACACTGCAGCCTCCCTGATGGCTGCTGCCAGAAGCCTCTGCAAGGTGTAGGGAACACAGAATGAACCTTGTCCCTGATGTCAGGCTGTGTGTGTCACAAAATGCCACGGCACGGCCAGTGACGTCTGTGAGCTCCCAGGTTAGGAACAAACATGTTACTGTTGCTGGTCAGTAATTAAGCAGCCAGTGGCTGAATGTGACAAGCAGAAGCCAACTGTGCACTTGTTTTCCTTGTGTTTGTTTGTTGGGGCTTTTTTGATTATGCAACAGCAAATGCAAATTACATCCCCCACTGGCACTTTGGCTTGTGTCAGTGTGATCACATTTTCTGTGCTTTTTTTTTAATGAGCCTCATATGCCCCTCCTTTTGATTTTTGCCTCTCTTTCCTAATAATGGAGAGAACTGCTATGAACCATAATTTACAGCATTCATATCATATGTCTCCTTAAGAGCTAGCTTTATGAGCAAAAAAGAGAGGGGTTTTCCCCCTCCTATTCCTTCCCTTACAACACTTTCTGTGTGATCTGAATTGATTTCTCCCCTGATATCACACAGCTTAAGTGACACTGAGAGAGCATGGATTAAAATTGCCAAGTGGGGAAACAGATATTTAACAAAATAGTCTTAACTTTGGTCTTGGCTTCTCTTTGGCTCCCAGTATGCCTTTTCTGAATTTGCTGTAAGGAACAAGCACATAAGCATGTGGCAGGAACAGTGAAGAATTGTAAAATACCATGTTATTTTTTGGAACAATTTTAGAATGTCCTGTGGTCAAGACATAGAAACAATAAACAAAATTCAAATTCTTTTCATGCCCTACAAAAGGTTTTAAAGGTGTTTTTTATTTCATGAAGGCATATTATTGGCTCAGTCTTCACTAAGTGCTCCGTATTACGCTGTTAAACTAATTAAATCAATTAATTCAATCTTAATTCTTAAAATTCACATTTACTCGAATAGAATTGGACATTTTTTTCTTTTTCAAGGTCTGCCCCAGTAGGATTCAGTTACATAATGTTATGCAGAACTACAGCACTGATTTCACCTTGTTTCAAACTTGTTGTTTCTTAAAATTAAAGAAACATTAATAATGCAATGTTGAATTAGGAAAAGACAATGCTTTTAATAGAATTCACTGACTTGACATGTGCACTAGTGCAGATAGTGCTATACGTTTTTGCAGAAAATAAAAAAGGAAAAACAATTAGTATTTTGACACCTTGGGCTTCTCCATACACCTTCTATTCCTTACAGAACTGCAGCATCATGAAGATAAGTGTTCTTATACCCTTCTGTTGAAACAACTTTGAATACTTTCAAATACAATCCCCCATATCCTTTACCAATGAAAATCTTTTACTAAATAAGAGTATTTCTAAAACAGTGTTTCAGCGTATTTATTGACACTTGCAATAACTATACAGGTTTTTTATCTAAAACATTAATATTTCTTTCTTGGAAGATAAAATTTGTGCTATATTCTTATTTTGGAAATGGAAATCAAATGGAAACCTCCTTGGACAGAGGTCTGACATTTGCATTTGTGCACAGAATTATTTTCTGAGCCGTACTGAAAGGTTTTAATTTCATTAGAGCTTTATTGATGGTTCGAAAGGTTTTCTATTTCTTGCTTTTTGTTGTATTTTTTTTCTGTATTGCAGTGGTGTTAAAAAGATTTGTTTTTCAGTGACTGCTGAGAAATTATTGTGGAAAATTGTGTAGAGGAAAATAATCAAAGATAATTTATGTGTCTTCAGCCGAAATAGTAGAAGATTAAATTGTACTTTTTTAACATAAAATATGAAAATCTAAATCCTTATATTATTCAGTTTTTTGGCTTTTATATTGGATTCTCTAAACACATAATTGTGCTACAGTCAGGAATGAGTGCCTGCTGTATTAGTAGTCCCATCTGATATCAAGGAGAATGTAGAATAATAAATTGCTAAGCACAAAGAGAGGAAAGGCAATGTTACAGCTGGAAAGCTGCAAAAGATATAGCAAAAAAAGAATATGGAAAATACGTAATTGTCAAAAAGAACACAAGTGAAATAGCATTTTAATGCTTTGAAAGAATACTGATAATCATCCTGAACCTATAATAGCATTTTCATATCAAATTTAGCAATCTGAACATTTTATATATATATATATATATATATATGCGCCACAGAGTATATCCAGTTTCATCGTAGGAGTTCACCTAATTAAAACATGGTATTCCACAGAGAATGTGAAACTAAACTCTCGTAGACTACATATAATTCAGTAAATCGTGGGGTAGAACATCAAGGTTAATATGCCTGTTGCTATTTAAAAAAAAAAAAAGTTTACTTTCACTAAAGAACAGTTTTAATATCCATGTTTTCAGATACTTACAAATTTGCAAATCTGTAGCAGTTCTTGCTGAAAATATGCAGAGCTGAATGCTTCATGAAAGCCTATTTTATTTCAGCCATAACCCAGTCACTTGAGTCAGCCATTTATTTTTCAGGCCTATTATGGTCCAGTCTGTGCTAATGGAGAGAAAGGATTTGACAGACAAACACTTATCAGCAATGTGCTTACTGTTTTTGTTCGTGAAAACTGTAGATAAATAGATCTAAGAACAATTAGAGGGTTCATGTGGATGCAATATCATTGGACTATTTGGTGCATGAGACACAAGACAGAAGAAGGATGTGCATTGTGAACAGGTCGTGGTTCTCATTAGGATTTTAATTTGTGTAAATTCAATTAAATATCAGGTCAAGCCAGATGACATTAAATCAAGGAAAATCCATCATCGAGAGCTAGATAGGAAGTTAGGTCTCAAATTGAACTGTACCTTGGCAAAGTCCAGGAGAGCTCAGTAAAGAGGCAGTACACAACAGTAGACATAATTATGTCTAGAATATTTTTTTTTTTTAAGGAGGGGGAAGAGATTCTAGTTAAGTGGTAACAAGTCAATATAAAGCCATCCCTATTTTTTTCCTTATTAGTACACAACAACCCTGCTGACAGAGGTGAGACTAGGTAAAAATTTTCCCAGTTGTCCTGAAAGTTCAAGTTGGTTTCACATCTTAAGATGCTTAATCATTCTGTACAAAATTCAGAAATAGGATTTTGAGGAGCATTAGCTACCCAGCTTTTTTTAATTATTATTGGAATTTGGAAACCTAACTTCTGGCCCTGTATGAGGATCACAGAATCACAGCAGCTTTAGTTTATTTATAAAGTTCCATCATCGCATTTACCATGTGTGTGTTCTTGGCACTGCTGTCCTGTCTGTAATGGCACAGGGCATGTCTACTCAGCAGCCAGACCTTAACTGGTTAGCCAGCTCCTGCAGGAGCTCACCACAGGCTGCCAGCTGAAAATTCATGGAGCCTTTCAGAGAGGCTTTGCAACTCTGCTGACCTGTATGCCTCTATAGCAGTATTGATCCGTGCAGACAGCTAACTTAAAAGGATATGGGTATCTTTACAAGCGGCTTTATAGACAGGAAAAGAGGGAGTTGCTTTGCTAGTTGTTATTATATAATCTTGCTAGGTCATGATTAAAGTGCTAACAACATGAGAAGCTAGAGGAGACCAGAACATGCTAGGAGTTCAAAGGGCTTTCCTTGGGAGTTTGCAGCTTACTTATCGGACTTGGAAAATACATAGGCTTGTGAAGTCAACCTGAAATCTCTTGCACTGATGCGGCTGATATACCTGGAAAATAATGATGCAGGCAAAAGTACAACCACAAATCTGTTCACACAGTCTGCAGCACTGAGCTGTGCTGATATTCTCTGACTTTGCTTTATTTAAAATACATACACCAGTAAGTTGCATAGAACTTTCCATCAGAAGTTGCCTTTCTCTTAGGACACAATTCTACTTTAGGCTGGCAACAAAATCTTTGTGGTTCAGAAAATATTATATGTGAGATAAAGAAGTGGACCTGGTTGGTATAGATATGCTATATTTACCTTCTAAAAACATTTCATTCTAAATATAGACAAAGATGCCTCTCATACCTGTGTGCCTTTTATTTGTAGTCTCCAATTTCACTTTACACTTTGCTGTGATAAATTATTTGACTGTTCTGAATGTGTGATAGTCAAAACTACTCTTCTGTGACTTAAGTTGAATTCCATGTGAGTATTATTGGAAAACTTCCTTCTTCTTGATATCCGTAAGGTTGAAATACAAGTTTGGAGTTACAGTAATTTAGATATTCCTTTTCTCTTTCAGTCCGTTATAGGACTTTTAGTCTGTGCATAATGTCATGCTGCTCAAGGATATGCTCCAAATACTTAGGGAACAACTTGTCTCATCTTAAATTTAAAAAATAAAATTTTGAGATTAGAGTGCTTTGTAGTATGAAGAACAAGATGTTCTCTCTCATTTTTATCAACCCTCCTGTTTTTGAAAATATCGTCACATACGAAGTGTTGAAATGTATAAGAATGTGAATATAAGAATATTAATAATTTCGGCATCCTGTAATAAAATATTTTGCATAACTTATATAACAAAGAAACAATATTTATGGCCACATCCTTTGCTTGACCAGTTTCAAGTGTCTTTGGGGAGGCGGTGGGCAAGTAAAACCATATCAGTTGTTGCCAGTAAGTATTACGGTTGAAAAAATAAGGGGCAAAAGGTCAGGCTAGACAGATGTCTATGCTTCATTTGAAGAAGTTAAAACTCAAATAATAAATCAAAACCTGATTTCTATTTTGCTTTGTTACTACGCCGACAATCATATTTTGGAGAGCTTTGTTTAAAAGTATTATCAAAAACACTACCATGAAATTGTGAAAATAAGTGTACTTATAATGTGAAGGGTTTCCTTCCACTTTTTTTGGCTTATTACCTATTGAATTGACAGAAAAGAACAATTACTGCCAGGTAACAACAGGTTTTTGAAGCTTGTTGCCAATCTCAACATGATACATGAATCACTCCTTTTCTCCAGCTGTCACATTTTATTAGCGATTTCAATTCACTTTGCTTGCACGAGGTCTTTTTACCTTGTAGTTTTGACACAATTCTTCTATTTTAAAATTGCACTAAACCAAGAACTTGTAGTAACTGGGAACGCTTGAAAGATATTACCTGGAAAATGTGATGCTGATTTATAATTGCTACAGGTTAAAAGAATGGATTTTGGTGTTTTCAAAATACACCTCCCACTTTGGAATGGGATTTCAGAAAAGTTATTTAAAGAATTCCCTTTGCAATGGGAATTTTGGTTCATATGAAACTAAAGTAAAAGCACAGGAAATGACAAGGAGACAGCTGAAATGGGCATTTTTTAAAGTCTTGTGTGTGCCAGGAGTTCACTTCTGTGTCACATTCTTTATGAGCAGGGGAGGTATTGAAGAGGTGTTGACTGGGACAAGACATTTAATTGTCTGAATGGTACCTTCACTCACTTCCAGTGTCCTGCACTTCAATTTACCTAAAATGAGAATAACGCATACCTTATCTTCCATGCACGCTGCATTTAGACTTTTCTATTTGGACTACAAAACTCGTGCCACTTCAAGGGATGTTCACATTGGTAGGATACTTTGTTCTCCTTTACACATCAGCAGAGAGAGTCTGGGTGGAAAGTATCACGTCAGATAATCTGGTAAGGATGGTAACGGGTGATGGGACCTCTGTGACCATAAACACCAGTGTTGCCAGCGAAATGAGTATTTATTTTGTCAACTGCTGACCAAAAGATTTTCCAGGCTTTCTGAAAAAATTTAATTTTTCTCTGGGGAGATTTTTGTATGTGTGCATGCTCATATTAAGCAGGAAAGCCTGACTCACAAGAGTGATTGAAAAAAAAACAATTAAATTTCTAGATTTTAAGAAATGCCCAAGCATACACTAATGACATTTGCATGAAGTGTGGATCTAGAAATGTATGCACTAAAACAACAGTAGGTGGGGCTCTATCATTTATTCAATAACCAACTTTTTTGCTTTTCTGAGATGAATTAAATGCTTTTTCTGGGGAGGACTCAAGGTGTAGTCATGGATACATAACAGCGCCAACTAAACTGCTGGGTTATCTAACATTTTGCACCTGACCATCCACCCACACTCTCTGGTCTTGTGTGGCTGCTATTTGTCCTCTTCTTATCTCCCATTGGGGACAAAGCAAAAAAACCAGCCTTCAAAAAGCTGTTTCTGACTTTCTTTGCTTCATCAGTTTATAAATGTTCTAGAAGGCTTCTTACTATGAAGTATGGAACTTTGCAGAGAAAAGAAATTAATATTTTCATCTCCTTAAATATTAAATGCCTCAGAAAACACCAACTAGCTGTGATGGCTGCTTATTGTCATTAAGGTTAAAGCAGCAGTCCTTTGGCCATTCTGTGGCATATTTTCTATGGAAAAGCAGTTCTTTCCTTACTAGTAGCAACAGGCTTTCCAGGAAGAAGCCTGTTCCTTCCTGTGCCCCCTCCTTGGCTTATTCTCTTTTTGTCTTTTTTATTAGGAATAATTTTCCCTAGTCTGTTCCCAAGATCTGCATCTTGTTTACCACAAATACAAAGCAGTACAAAATTCAGCATTTTTCAAGAAGAGGCTCCTAAGCCTCCAATATTTAACAGATCTCTTAGATCTTTCTTTACTTCTCACAGAGCTGTAAAAGCAATGTTCTTTAATGGGAAAGGATTTTGTGAAGAGATGCTTCCAACGGCTTTTTAATCTTTTAAAGCCAACCTACATTGACAAGGGGCTATTGCTCTTAGATGTATTTGCATATATAGTTATAGATGGATAGATATATTCAGCCCTTAGATATATTTGCAAGCTATTTCTTGATCAAGTTGTTGGAGTGGTGTAGATTTATCCCTCCAGAAAGTTTTGTCCAGTCCCTCACTGATGCATCTGTATGGAAATTCACATCTGTGCTCTGGAGGTGGGATTTCACAATTCTTACAATGGATATTTGCTTTCTCTGACAGAAATGACCAAATGTTTCACCCTGGGGCAACTACACAAGTGCCCATGAAAAGATCAGTTTTCATGCACAGGTACTCACAAAGGAAACTGCAGGAATAGTTTGAGTGCTCGCCAAAAGAAGCACAGGTATGAGGCCACATATGGGAATAGAATACTCCATTCTTTCCTGTTAAAGGAAAAAAAAGTATATTTTAAATTATTGCACTTCTGAAGGAGAGGGTACACAGGGTACTGTATATCAGCCATTCACCAAGAGTGATAAATGTGTATTACTGCAAGCGTCTTTCTATATGTCTGTAACTACATCAGATGACATCGCTTCAACTGTGCTTTGGCTAAAAATATGTCTTTACATCTAAAGTTCCATCTGTGTTGTTGTAACGTAATTCAGCTGCAGAAAGTGAACTCCTGCTTGGCTGACTCCCTGTATCTTCCTACTGAGAAATATCAAGGAAAGTGAAGCAGAGAGCAGTTTTATCCATATATGAAATATACTTCTCTAATGTCCTAATCTGGAAATCATTTTTGTTGAACAAGGGAAAAAGCCAAAAAATGAGGGGGAAGAAAACCTAATAAATAAAAAATTTGGCTCACAAGGCCCAATTCAATATTGCTCTTCAACATGTCATCCAGCATTTCAATCTGGGTAGAAAAAAGCAATTCCATTTTAAGGAAGCTTTCAAAAATTTGGATACCTTCCAATTTGAAACAAATGCTCAAATCTTAACATTTTCTACTGTGTGTGTCCAATTAGAATTGTAGGGCAAGCTTGTCTGGGAGGCTGTACTTGAACACAGAAATGAAAAGGCTAGAAAATCCATGCCCCAAAAATACCTATGTGGCTGTGAGTGAGGTAGCTCAGAGCAGCTGACCCTAGGAATAGGAACAAACAAAAGCCTGCTGCCTGCTGGTGTGTCTGGTCTAAGTTCTGTTAGCTCCAGCTGACCCTGTGAGTGATTACTGTTGACTCTAACAGGCACAAGACAGCCTCAGCTAGTACAAACAGTTCTAAGTCTTGTCTTGCTCTTTCCAGATTTCTTTGTGAATATGTGGATTCCAATATGGGGTATCCTGATTTTTCTTTCAGGTGAATTGTCAGTTCATGTCAGAAAACAAATACATAAATGCCTGTGCTTGCCTCAGTCTCCTAAGATTTTTGTAGCATTTTATCTATCTGAGATGCTTTACTGTTTTTATCATAACTAGTAACACAGTTACATTATGTTTTGGAAGCATTGGCTATAAAACATATGAAAGACTGCTTGAAAAAAAATTAGAACAGTAAAGGGCTTCTTTCAATTAATGTTTTGGGGTCTTAGATGGACTCAGAAAACAATATTCTCTCATTTCTGTTGGGTGCAAATTTTCTGGAAGATGCTGTCACTGTATGTATGTATTAGGTGAGATTAACAGTTATAGCTTCTACAGGAAGGTGACGTGTGATATGGCAATTAGTATTTGTGAAAAGCTATCTGGCTAATTGAAGACCTGCATACATATGGCGTGTGATCATATTCCTTACAGATATATAAATAGGATAGTTTGTTCTTATTCCCTATGTTTGTTATTGATTATCCCTTCTAAGAATCACGAGCATTCTTCATTCACAATTTACGTTTCCCTTTGAGAACTTTTTGTGTAACTCTAGGATACTAAACCTTTATTAAGCTATATCATTTTTCAAGCCCTTTTTTTTTTCTTTTCCTTTCTTGGATGATATGCCAATACCTAATTACCATTGCTACTCTGATGTGTGTTTCAAGCTGTGGGCTTTTTATTCTTACATACAGCAGGTGAAAACACCCACATTGTATAAAAACTCTCTCACTTTCTCCTACATTTAGATAATAATCATGTCATCAAAGCAGAAATTAGTGACTAGAACATTTAAGGGTGAATTCTGCACTGCTGAAATCATAATGAAATTACGTTCACTGTCTTATACCTCATTCTCCTGAAAAAGAAAATTACACATGGACTTAGTCTATTGCTGTCCTTTCTATGACAGAACAAGAATAGTATTCAAGGAGTTCCCAAACTCCTATCCAAGACCTATTACAATCCTGAAAAGAAGCATAGCAAATGCAAAGGAAAAAAAAAAAGCCAAACCACTGAATGAATCTTAGTTTTCTACAAAACTGGGGAGAAAGGGTCTAAGAATCTTATGAAATGCAGTAACATATTTTACTAACTGCAGTAATGTTACTCTGATTCATAGAGTGACTGGAAAGAAGTCTCTTACAAAAGGTTCTAATACTGTCCTAGTAAATAAACTCTCAATAATTATTCATGTCAGAGAAAACATGAAGGTCTAGCCAAAATAGATAGCTGATTGTGCAGGAGAAGTTTGTGTACAATACGGTGTCACCTTGAGGCTTTCATAGCCTATGCTAACAAAATGAAGAAGAAACAGAAGATCACTGAGTCCAATCATTAACACTCCTCAGTCCACCACTAAGCCACGCACTTAAGTGCCACATCTACTCTTTTAATTAGGTCTTTTAAATACCTTCAGGATTGGTGACTCCATCACTTCCCTGGGCAGCCTGTTCTAACACCTGACCACCCTTTCACTCTAGAAATTTTTTCTAATCTCCAATCTAAACATCCCCTGGCATGATTTGAGGCTATTTTCTCTTGTCCTGTCACTTGTTATCTGGGAGAAGAGGCCAATCCACACCTGGCTCATCCTCCTGTCAGGGAGTTGCAGAGACTGGTAAGGTCCCCTCTAAGCCTCCTTTTCTTCAGGCTAAACAACCCCAGCTCCCTCAGCCGCTCCTCATATGACTTGTGCTACAGACCCTTCCCCAGCTTCATTGCTCTTCTCTGGACATGCTCCAACACCTCAGTGTCCTTCTTGCAGTGAAAGCCCAAAGCTGAACACAGGATTTGAGATGTGGCCTCACCAGTGGTGGGTACAAGGGGACAATCTGTGCCCTGGTCCTGCTGGGCACACAATTGCTGGTACAGGCCAAGAGCAGTGAAGGCACTTGCCCATTTTGTTATGTAGTGAGGCCTGAAGGACATCAAGAGATTTCACACAGGAAATGTGGAGAGAGAACTCAACTTTAAACTGAATACTGCAATATTTCTGCCAATGGGTTAAGCTCTGTAGAGGACATCAAGCCTTGGGTTGGCTTGTGCATTGGTCCTGGCCATGTGAACAAAGTTTCCCGGAGACAGAAAATCTCAAGTTAAAAGCTGAGAACTGAGTGGTACAGAACCATTGCGAGGAAACTATTAGCAGTCCTGGAATTAAAGGGCCTTGACAAAAGATGAAATTATACTGGCTTCAAACTATCATAAAAGTCCTCCTACAGGATCAAATTTACTTCCAGATTTTAATTCAAAGTAGATGAAACTTTCATTCTCTTCAGGACAAGTAATGATTTTTCCAGGTTATCCTTTTTGTTTGTTCATTGTCTGAGATTAGGTCACTTCTTGAACTTTAGACTTTCTGTTAAAAGCCTGTAATAGGAGTGGCACTGGAGGGGGAAGAAGGTTATTTCTGACTGGAACATCTTAGAGATTTGCAATTCCAGACACACACAATGATCACGTCAAAGCTGATCAAATAGCAACAGCCAATTTTACATTTCTGCCACCTATTACAAAATGGTTAAACAAACCCTGTGAATGATTCTTGGTTGAACTGAATTCACCAAGCATCCTAGAAAGCAGTTAGTGTTCTGTAGCACGCGCTGCTGGCCAGACACTTACTAACCAGCCAATGAGACAGGAAGGGGAAAGTGGAAAAGAGAGGAAGGAAAACAGTAAATGCCTTCTGAAGACTTTGAGTCTCTGCCAAACAAATGCCTTCAGTGTTTTGATGCAACCTGCCAGATAGGTATTTGACACTATGAAAATGTGTTGGCAATGTATAAGAAGTAACATTACAGATCTGATACTGCAAAAACTGCATTCCGTAGCACTCTGACACAACTTGCACACTGACAGCAGATCTGTATTTGGCCCACCTTGCTGAAGAGTCTAACAGGGAAAATACCCACCTTGCTGAAGAGTCTAACAGGGAAACTCCATTAGTTGCTGCTGCTCGCAATGTGGGCGCATAATGACACACTCCTGAAACCACACGTTCCATGCCCCTTCTGTAATTCTGTCTATGTCTGCACGAGGCTAAACCTCTGACAACTGCAGAGACTGTTAATGGGCTGAACAGATTGCTCTGCCCCAAGCTCCTTATTTGGGCTTGTTGTGTTAGAGCTGTGGTATGGGCCAGGAGGTTCATAAGCTGTTTGCTCAGGGCAGGGAGGCCTTACCCCTGATGTGGGAGCACTGAAAACTCTGCCTCGGTGAAAAGGATAGCAATGTTTTCCAGATTATTACAACAGCATTTGACTTGGGCACCGTGATTACAACTACAAGACAAAATTCTACTTGTCTGAGAGGACAAAAGGTTACAAGCAGAAAGATAATTTTGTCTTGCTATACAGAAGGCATATATGACGTACAGTTAGATGACTTTTAGGATTGCTTTGTCAAACATGTCTTCTTAGTGTGTTAAAACAACACCAGCACAAGTGATTTAAGAATAAATAGGTAGCATTGGCTAAAATCTAGACAGCTTGGATACAGCTGCTCAGGATGATATGGATCTATGTGTTTGTGGCTGCATAATGGATGAGTAAATTATGCACTGTCCCACAGTAGCAGACTGTACATCAATACTTCTACATTTATTTGCTGATATAAAGCTATAGTTTACAACCTGTCAGGACGATGTGCTAACAATTTAAGTACAAAAACCTCGTACAGCAAGGCAATTAGGTAAATTAAGTACATAAGCTTGAGTTTAACTCTAAGCCTGGGACCAATTACAGTGAAATCAAGAAAACTGCTTCCATGTTACATTCCAGTCACTGCCCAGCCTTGGAATTATTCTACAAACAGCATTGCAGTAACACTGTATATGTCTGTGACAGGATCTTCTGATGTGAAGCCCACCAAAGCTCCTTAAGTAATATATATTATTTGGTTGTGTTGTTTCCCTAAGAAATAGGACTCTCATTTACCACCATCATGAGAGGTTTTTCAGCATGAGATAAAAAAAAGGATGTTATTAATTATAAAGTCAGCAACACAGCGTGAAAACCAAACTATAAAAGAATAGGCAACTCAAATAAAATCTGTCATCCACTTCTTGTCGTACCTATGCCTTTATATTTTAAAGTATCTGTCTACTTTGGAAGCTGAGGTCAATTTTGTAATATCAGCTAGTGTCTTTCACAGTATTCTTCTATCATTAGGTTGCCTTCATTTAATTTTTTGTTTTCTACTGATTGCTAGTCCTCTGTAAAACCTCTCTCTGCTGAACTGGGGGGGTCTTGGTCTGCTGTAGCTATAGTTGAGCTGCATAGACATATTCACATATTAATAGCACACCTGTGAGCTTTAATGGGGAGGATTCCCACGTCATCTGTTCAACGGAGCATTAAAATCCTGATTAATCTATAGATTTACTTTTTCTGTTAAGAAAAAGATCAGTTGAACTGCATTCATAAACCAATGAGGTCGTATTTTAAAAATTATTAATTGTAAAATTTATTCTTGTCCTCAAAATGTCACAGTTTTATTTGTCTTTTGCTTTAGTAGCATTCTTCAGAGCACACCTGATGTACTTGTCAACAGTACTGCTTTTAGGGTTAGTATGTCATACAAACACTGCAGAAATAATGGTTTAACTCAGTGTCCATTGAAGGCTGAGATGTGGTTGACTAGATATGGTCCATGTGGTTCCAATACCATCACTTTCACAGAAAAGAAATACCACTTTATATACCAGATGGTGAGAGAATGTTACAGTTTTGGGGTTTTTTTTAAATCCATTACTCATGACAAAATGCACTAGTTCCATAAACCTACTTCTACCTTTCCTTAAAACACACTATGCATTCTACAATGCTATTGGAAACCTGAGTCTTCTACCAGTTGTACAGATATCAAAATGTTAATTTTTTTACACTTACTTGCCTTGAGCTAGTAGTGTGAGTGGATCATGAGCATCGAAGCAGCAGCTGTGTGATGAAACAGAGCTTGTCAAAAAAAGGTATGACTATTGGAAAGTATTTAAGGTGCTTTTCAGCTGCATCTTGCTTAAAGCTATTGAAGTGTTAACACCCTGGAGTCTTTTATTACTGTCAGGAATTATTAATATGTGAAGATAAAGGTATATGAGAAAGCACTGTAAATAACTGTAGTCTACAAACTAGGAAATACCTAAGACTAAAGAAACTACTTTACAGCATGTAAGGAATTCCAAAGTGATGCAAGAGATTACTTGTCTCATTATCTCTTCCACTTCTGTATAGACTGGCTGTGCCTCATCTAACCCATTATCCTGTCATCACTGGCATATAACAATAGAATATAATTTTTGTATTAAAAACCAGAAACATAAACTTCAGAGGAAACAAAATAAGCATGCATATTAAAATCTCTGCCAATAGCTAGATTTGTGATCCGCTCCTCAGGAAACATACACTGTAATTAAGTTTTAGAAAAATGTTGCTTGGCTTTAAGTAATGGGGTAGAAGTCAGCTAATTTCTATGATACTACTTATCTGTAAAATAATATCCAATATATACCTGTAAGTAGAATCTAATTAAAAGTTTAAAAATTACAATTTCTAGTACGTGAAGTGGCCAACTTTGTTTTCTTATAGACAATTTAGATTTGGTCATAAATAGTACGTTGAGAGACTTCATTCTGAGTGTACAGCCTTAGACAGCTGTGCTGTCCTCCAGATATCTGTATTCAACTCTATGAGAGAATATGTTAGGAAAAAAAAATCTGGAACTGTAGAAATATATCCATACGCAATTCACTATCTCAGTGCTTTCATGTGCACCTTTTCAGTCACTCAGCACCCCTTTGATGAATTCCATAAAATTAACCAAGTAAAAATTAAATTATATAAATATATTGGAGAAAGGTTTTTGGTCTCTACATATTCATTTTTTGGGATCTAATTAAAATTGATTTTGCTGCAGTTGTTTTTTAATGCTATCCTACATCGGGACTGCTTTTTCCTATGATTATTTCATAGTTTTGAATCAGGGATGATGTAATGTGCCTGGCAGTTTGACATCCATCATTTTTTGGTCATAAATACTTCGATTTTCTGAGAGAGCCTAACTTGCTTTATCTACGTTTAAACAATTGGTATGATGGAGGCATCACTCAATTTGATCTGATAAGTTGTATGGTGTCATGTCCTAACACTCCACTAAGCTGTAATCATTATTTGTATGCAAAGCATTGCAATTAGAGCAATTTTCTTTGCTGATGATTCTGAATTTAAAAGAAAAACAGATTGGAACAAAAATGCAAGTTCTTTACACCTCAGTATATTATATATTACTTGAATATAAAACCTCACCTTCATAGCTTCAGAAGAATGAGAGATTGCAATTTCTCCTGCTCTCAGTTTTAATCTGTTCCTTTTTATTTTTTCCCTCATTTTTCTGGTTGGTTTTGTTTCCCATCTACCTTGGCCATAATCGTATCTTCTAAATGTTTCTCAAGGTACTAGGAGAGAAGAGGACTCTACATTGAAAACTGAGCATTTTAAGTCTCTTATTATTTTATAAAAATAGTAAGTGTGGCCACTTGTGAACTAACAGGTAAGTCAGATTGTGTAGGCATGTCCACATTTGGCTCTTACAGTAAATCTTTTATCTTATTTACTTGACTAAATTGCAAACTTCATGCAAGTCTGATAATAAGAATAAAGAATATTCTATATTAATAATATATATATGAATATATATATTAATAATAACATTCTCTTTTATTCAATATTAATCCACTGCCATAGGTCACATTTTTGAACAATGATTTCAAAAATATGTTCTTCAGAATTTTCCTGTTTAGAATTAGGGCGGTTTTTTGGTTGGTTTTGGTTTTTTGTTTGTGTAGGTTTTTGCAAACAAAGTACACACAGTGACTGCCAAACTAAAAATGTTATTGTAATAAGAAAGATAATAGGACAAGAGGAATATATTTCATCAAGTGGTGAATCTCCTTATCTTACTGGCTTTTAGTGAAGAAAATAATTTCTCATTAAAACCGGTTTTGATTCAGTAAGTAAAGGCATGGAATGTCATAGGGAAGTAATTCCCCATGCCATCACTCAAAGTACTCTGGTTAGGCAGGGAATACCTCTGCTGGCTTAATGAGGGTAGTCTTATACCACATATCTTGAGCATTTCCTGAACAGTTTCCTCACTATCTATAAAACTTATTCTTCATATATTTGAAATGAGTAGGTAATGACAGCTTCTGAACAGTAACAGCCTCAGAGACAAACCTTGCCTGGTGCAGGACACTGCTGCACCACTCTGGTCTCATGACAAGGAACACATTTGTGTTGGTTTTGTTCTGCAAGACAGCGAGTACTGTCAGTATGTAATAACAGTGATATCATATGTGCAGTTACAAGTCTGTCTTACAGTGTCACTCTTTTGGCTTAGTGCATCTTGCTTCAGATCTTTGTGAGCTGTAGTATGTAGTGAAAATTTGCTGTCTGCTCCTACAGACAAGTAATCTCAACAGTTTCACGTTTAAGCTTGAGTCAGTTCTCAGTTGCTCTGTGAAGATTGTAAGAAAATCATGTTCCTGTTGAAATGCAGAGAAGCTCTGCTATTGACCACAGCTGGGACTGGATTTCACCCTATGATTCTGTCAAGTTTTTGACATTTATATGCCATCCTCACTTCTTGAATCTTAAGATTGCAACTAAAGCGTAGCGATGTTTAAAAGGAAGGAATGTGTTTCTCCATTTGCATAACTTTAATGATTGAACTGATTGAGCTTAACATTTCCTTCTAAGTTCCCACTTTAGCTGGCATTGCTAACATTGAAATTGCATATATCTCAAAAGTAACATATTTTTAGAAAGTTTTATGTGATAGGAAATGGTGTCTTGAGATGAAAAGTGCTTTTCATCTTCGCAGTAATTTTTGTCTCACTTGTGTGTAAGCAGTGTGCTGTGGCACTGTGTGTAGCTATATGTACATGTTTGCCTGCCTGTTTTTTTCCTAATTCAATCAAAAGAAGCTTTTAGGATTAACAAGTAGGAGATGAAGCAAGGACCAGAGGCAAGACACCCTTCTGCACATTACCTCCTAAGAATTAATGGTGAGAACATTACAAGGGAAGTAATTAAAATTGTATCTCTACTTTATCAAAAGGATGCTTAATCATTAAAAGCTTCCTCAGCTCAGGTAGTCAGATAGACAGCTGTCACATAGAGTGGCAGGTCAGTATTTCAGGACAGTTTGTGCAAAACGAGTGAATGTAGATAGTAACTCTGAAGGGTGGATTCACAACAACTAGTATAGCCTGTGTTCGTGAGATGCAATAGGTTTTCTGTGACCAATGGTTAGAAATTTTCTGTTCTATCCACACCTCTGTACGCTTTTGAATTTATATATGCAGCATACTTATATTTTAGGGGAAATTTTCTATTAAAAAGCTGTTTGTCAGCGGCTGCTAAAGGACATTTTCTTGCAGATGTCAGTACAGCTTGTCTTGTTGCACAGCAGGGCTGAGAAATGGAGGCTGAATTTGAGGACTGTTTAGAACACCTGATTCTAGGGCATATCCTCAAGAGTGCAGAAGTAATGAAATCTGTAAGCTGAACTTTCCCTGCCTTCCGAGGGTGGGTGGAAACATCTACTCTACATCTTGACTTTTAAAATGATAAAAATGAAAATTATGAAAGTTAGGTTTATACAAAATTCATGCAATTACTGGCAATTTTAATTGAAGCAGATGATCTGCAGCTTTTTTTGACACAGATACTTTATATAAGTAGTACAAAAAATGAAAATGAAGATTTAAAAACTTCTGGTTTGAACAATGTTTTGCTGCACTGTGGATATTGTTATTTTGTACATTCTAGGACAGAAATATAGGAAGTGAAGACATAGCAGTAGAGAGTAGCTTATGAAGAGACCTTGGGGACACTAATGATTCCCTGACCAAAGGTTTGGGTGATCAGGAATCTACAAATTTTGAAATCTTAATTGCTGACCTCCGAGTTCTGAGTACAGATTTATCATTCTGCTGAGCTTCATTCTCTGATTATAGTGAGATTGACTTACTGAAGAGGTTTCTTCTTAAAATAGGTTCAGTTTCCCAAAAGAGATGAAGGGATATGTGAAAGGCTGTGTAGAACAAATGAATAGCTGAGCAGTGTATGAAGTCTAGCCACTAACCCTTTGGTGACAGCACTTTTAAATAGAAATCTCATTTAGCACAGCAAAGATACACATAAATTCTGGTCCTGCTTTGTGTTTGGAAGCTTACATGATTTTGTTCTCAAAAAAACCTTTTTACAGCTGTCTTGTTTAGGGATTCCTTCATGCATCCCAGCTGATGGGGAGAGATGGCCTTCAATTTCTGACTGCCAGAATTGCCTGGTGGGTCCTGGATGTGTGGTTTCATCTTAAAATACGATGCAATAAAGTGGCTCTGTATTATGTTTCTTCTAAACCCAGGAAACACATGTGTACTTGTATGCAAAACTGAGCTGTATGAATCTGCTTAGCAGCTGATTGGTGTCTACTTTGGTACCAAATGGGACAAAGCCACAGAGCTTTGTTCCACCGTATTCTGTTTAATCCAGAGCTTCAACATCTTCCTTCTCAAATGTATATCTACATTTACACACATATACATGTCTACAGTTATATACATAAATATGCATTTATAAAGCTTTGCCACTCTCCCTTTAGATCTGATAGCGACATTAAAAATGTAATTTTGTAGGGAAATAAAGAATTTAAAATAAAGCCTTGTGTGACTGAAAGCTTATTTTCTTTAGCCAACTAGCTCAGCTGGTCTGGTAAAAAAAACAAGAAAAACCAACAAAACCACAAAAGAAAACAAACTCTTCCAATAAACCTTTTATTTCTTTGTTTAGCATGCTTACCACTACTAAAACATCAGAGTAGGCAAGGTATGTTGCTATTGGTATAATACTGCTTATTAAATATTAAATCCCTGATTATTGAGCCGTAGAGAATAACTACCATGACAGAGGCTGTGCATCGATATAGTCATAGCACACACAGAGAAATAGAGTACTATGATTCAGAATTACTGGGATTTTAGATCACCTAATTCATCTCTAGTTTTCCATTGGATAAATATACGTTACAACACCTACAGTGTTGGTAAGTGGTAGCATAGATTGTAAATTGGCACTTAATTAGTTTAAGGTTGAATCCTCGTTCTTTAAAAAAAGTCTTCTATTTTTAAAAGTCTGCAGTTGGACTAACTGTTGATAATCCCATAGGTTTTAAAAACCTGAAATTTTCAGAGTACATTCTTAATTTTTTTTCTTTTTTTAAATCACAGCTTTAAATACGGGTAGTTATCAATTAACTTTCCATCTGTTTTTCTCTCGAAATATTTATTCATCAGCTATCTTGCTCTAGGCATTGTTTTACTTCTTATTGTCCTACCGTAGTGTCTCCTCGTTTGCAGTTAAATTGAAATCATAGAATGGTTTGTGTTGGAAGGGATGTTGAAAGGTCACCTAGTCCAACACCCCTGCAGTGAGCAGGGACACCTTCAGCTAGACCAGGTTGCTCAGGGATCCATCCAGCCTGACCCAGAATATTTCCAGGGATGGGACATCCACTACCTCTCTGTGCAGTCTATTCCAGTGCCTCACTGCCCTCACTGTAAAAAATTAATTCCTTATATCTAGTCTAAATCTACTCTCTTTTAGTTCAAAACCATTATCTTTTGTTTTATTGCAACTGGCCTTCCAAAAAATCTGTCCCCATCTTTCTTATAAGTCTCCTTTAAGTACTGAAAGGCTGCAGACGGAACAACCTGAAATCTCTCAGCCTTTCCTCACAGGAGAGATGCTCCATCCCTCTGATCATCTTCATGGCTCTTCTCTGGACCCATTCCAACAGCTTTATGTTCTTCTTATGTTGGGGGTCCCAGAACTGGATGTAGCACTCCAGGTGGGCTCCCATGAGAGCAGAACAGAGGGGCAGAATCCCCTCCCTTGACCTGCTGTTCACTCTTCTTTTGATGCAGCCCAGGATGGGATTGGCCCTCTGGCCTGCAAGCACACATTGCCGGCTCACGTCCAGCCTCTAATCCACCAGCCCCTCCAAGTCCTTCTAGGCAGGGCTGCTCTCAATCCCTTCATCCAACAGCCTATATTGACACTGGGGGTTGCCCAGACCCAGGTGGGGGATGCTGCACTTGGTCTTATTAAACCTCCTAAGGTTCACATGGGCCCACTTCTCATGTTTGTCCAGGTCCCTCTGGATGCCATCCCATCCTTCAAGAGCGTCAACGGCATCTCTCAGCCTGGTGTTGTCTCGAAACCTGCTGAGGGTGCACTTGATCCCACAATGTCATTGATGAAGACCAAACAGTACTGATCCAAATACAGGCCCTGTATTTGTACTCGTCACCCAGCTCCACCTGGACATTGACCTGTTAACCATTTACCCCCTGGATGTGACCATCCAATCAATTCCTCATATGCCATAAAGTCTATCCATCAAATCCGTATCTATCCAATTTAGGGAGATGGTGCTTCGGGAGGCTGTGTCAAAGGCCTTACAAAACTCCAGATGGGTGACATCTGCAGCTCTTCCTTTGTCCATTGATGTAGCCACTCCGTTGTAGAAGCCACTAGATTGGTCAGGCAGGACTGACACTTGGTGAAACCATGCTGGCTGTCCTGAATCACCTCCCTGTTCTCCACGTCCCTTAGCACAGCTTCTAGGAGGATCTGTTCCATAATCTTCCCAGGCACAGAGGTGAGGCTGACAGAGTGTCACCTCCCAGGGTCCCCCTTTCTACCCATTTTAAAAATGGGTGCAGTGTTTCCATTTTTCCAGTCAGGAACTTCACCTGACTGCCATGATTTTTCAAATATCGTGGAGAGTGGCTTGGCAACCACATCAGCCAATGCCCTCAGGACTCTGGGGTTCATCTCTTCAGGTTCCATAGACTTATACACGTATATGTAAGTAATACATAAATACATAAATGCACAACAGGGATAAAACCAGGATTCTCATCGCCCCTGTTTTTCATAACTCCTTATGCTGGTTGAAGCTAGTTATAGAAAAGTTTCCCATAGTTATACAGGGGCACTAAGAATAAAGTTTATTCTGACTCCTGTGTTGAAGGAAAAAAACCCATGTTTTTTCTTCATAGTTGAAATCCATGAAGAGTAGAACTGCTTGAAAAATTGCAATGATTTCATGGATGTCTCAAAGCTTTAAAGATGAAAGATCCAGGTTTTCTTTCTGATTAAGCTATGAGAATTATGAGATCCTGTGGGTTTTTTCTACTTCAAAGGGTCATTCAAATATAACTGTAAGGATGGATGCCGCAAAATTATTTCCATGAAGTTTGATAGAATGAACTCCCTTTGTTTTATGTGAAAGGACAAGGAGATTGCTCCGCTTGGCTGGTTCTAGCTGTAGCTGTTCTGGACATTCAGGGAGCTTTGAAGAGGCACCTGCCAAGCTGCTGAACCTCCTAAGTTGTAGGAGCCTGACATCCAAAATATAATTCTCCCAGGCAATTGCCTTACATTTGATACCAATTAGGTCATATCAGGAATAAACGCTGCTTAACTTCTGCGTTGGGAAATGGAAATCTGTCCTCTGTGAGATGGATTATATCCTAGCACATTTGGGACTGGGTCCTGTCGGCTATGGGAGAAACAGCCTGTTACAGCAGGGAAGGTGTTGAGTCAGCATTGTTCAACCTTGCTACCTTTGGAAAAAATCAAGGCTAAAAACATGAATATCCAAACTTGTTACATACGGCTTGAATGTTGGTGGCTGATTTTGACATTTTGAATACAAGCAGCACTGTTTCAGGATGAACTCACACAAGCTGAATATGACCATGAATAACTCCTAAAAACTGCCCAAACAAAACACTGATAATAGAGCAATGAAAAGCACCATAAGAGAGCTTTACCAAAATGAAATTAAGGAACTCACAACAACAAAGTAGTAAGGAAACACTGTTCTGAATATAAAGAAATTGTGATAAAATAATTTACCCAAGACATAAAAGCAAACCCATAGCTGAACAGGTGTACTTGAGCTTGGCACCTTGTCTATACTAAAATAAAACATTCTGGTAAAAATAAATTTCTGTATGAGTGCTAATACCATGAAGAAAATAATAGTTCCAACTTCATATTTGTAGGATCTCCACTAAATCTATTGATCTTAGCAATTTTTATTGTCACTCTTTTTCTGTGTGTTAAAATGAGCAGCAATATGTGGCTTAATCAGTGATTTATTTGGTAATTTTTGGCAGAGAAGCCAGTCCTTTTGGATATAATTTAACTGCTGGGACCAGTGAGGAAGTTTTAATAAATCCCTTCTCCCTAGTAACTCTGGATTTCATGAGAGTGTTAAATTTATTTTAAGTTTTACTTTCCCCATTGCTATTTTATTCCTCTCTCCAATATGGATTTCTGGTGCTTCTATAGCCCTGCTTTGATTTTGATCACTGTAATAGCTTTACAAAACAATTGAAATTTATATAAATATAAAATGTCTCTTTTTTATGTAACAGCCATGATGAATGTACGGTTTATCCAAAGACTGCAACTCAAATAGTCAAAATTAATTGAGTATCTGCATGCCTCATGCCCTTCCTAAACTTGACAGTAGCTGTTATTTTGGGTTAATTTCCAGGGAAAACTCAAAAAGAATATATTGGATGCTTCAGACCTGTTGATGGAGGAGTTTTCAGGGTTGTGCCTCTGCAGGAGAGCTACTGCTGGAGCAGCCATCACCTGGAGGCTGCTGGAACAGATCCCTGCCCATCCCTGGGACTATTGAACAGAGGAGGACCCAGACAAGCACCCTCCTTTATCTCAGGTACATTTTCATTGTTTATAACTTCCCCTCTTTTCCCCTTTGGTAGCAGATGGAAATCAATTCAGAAACAAACTAGTTTGTTTGTCGCCTCTCTGCAAAGACTAAAGCTCTTAGAATAGACAGCAGAACTAAAGGTATTTAAATCTCTAGTCATTATTCCTTGTGATAGACTGCTAAAAGTGTGATTTTTTTCCAAAATGTATCTAGTCTCATGGCATGCGTCAATATCCACCAAACAACACCTAGCAGCGGTGTTCTCTGCACTGGGCAGAAGTTATATGGGAAAGCAAACAATTTTTAACCGAAAAAGGGAAGATCCTAAAGTCTGAAATATAGTATAAATTTCCTTTTGGCCTAAGCGGAATCAGGTGTCCTTACTGGGATGGAAAAAGTGTAGATTTTCAGGAAAAACTTTCGAAATGAGTCATAATAGTAAATAATTTTAATTTTCTGGGGTTTTTAAAATAATTTTATCAGTCTGTTGATGACTGATTGTTTTCCCAACTGCTGTTGTCATCATTTTGTCATAAATCTTGGAAAGATTTGGATTTGGATTTAGGGCTTAGTCCAAGATAATGTGCAGTATACTGAGAGATTTCTCCTGCTTTCTTCACGCTTTGGAGCAAGCCCTTTTGATGGCATTTTCATGTTCGCTTTTAAATATTTCTTCCTCTGGTATCCTAAATTTATGTTCCTGATAAAAATCTCAGGGGTTATAAAGGCTTGAAGAATAATATATTAATTTCTGTTATGTTGCAATGGCTTCAGTATGTCACAAGGGTATTGTTAAGACTAGTCACTATACTTCTCAGCCTGAAATCAGTATTGTGTTCTTCAGGGACTGATACAATATCAGTAAAGTCCGAACTAAAAAAAGTACTTTGATTTTACTCTTGCCCAACAGAATTTAGCCCACTGAAATCCTTGGAATTTATGGTCAGCTAAAAGTACTGAAAATTTGGGTTGATAAAAAGTGAGTCAGACCTTTAGGATTTCAGTTATCAGTTTCTCCAAGGAAAGTATTCAGTTTACTAATATTTCCTTAAACACGTTCTGTAGGATTTGGGGTATGGGATTTTTTGCTAATATCATGTCATATTTCATTTCATCAATATAAACAATGTGAAGATAAACATTTGAATTGTGTATATTCATCTGTGTACATTTAAGTGTAATTCTAAATACTTAGCGGCAGCCTCGGCACTTGCAAATAGGCTATTCATGAGGACTGCTGATTGTTGAGGAGGAATCAGCACATTTGCACTGTGTGAAATGGTAGGTGTATTTTATCCAATTAATTTAGCCACGGGATTGTTATTCAGCGTTTATATTGCAGTGAGAGACTCTTCTCCTTAACCCCAAATGAATCGTCACTCATCTTACACCTGTCTGAGGCCGACATAATGCTGACTGGCAGCTTGCTAACGCCTCGAATGGCTGCCGTGCTTTTGGACCTGGCTGTGCATTTCTCACTCGTTGCACCTCGTGCTGTTCCTCCGGGGCACCAGGAGTATTCACAGCATCCTGTGTAAAAACACAAGGAGGAATACCTGGGGTGCTACGTTAGGCACAGGTACAAAGACCAAGTCTCTTGACAGTGTGTTAGCTGAATACAGCTTAGTCTGTTTGTCTTGCGTAATAGCTATTTTTGCAGTCAGAGTGGGAAAGAGTACTTTAGTTCTGAGTACTGGTTAATGGGATCAGTGGAACGCTATTTATGTGTTTCACATGGAAGAAGGAATAGAGTTACATGCTGACCTCGGACAAAAAGCAGGGTTTTCCCTGACTTCGAGCCGACCATTAGAGATGCATATGTTGTAGCTAAGCTGGGGATGAATGCTAAGAGGAAGAATTAAGTAAAGAATATTCAAATGTCCTAGTTTGGGAAACAGCATAACACCTATTTACATAACCAGCCCCAATTCCAGCATCCTTTGTTCGCGAAATTCTGTTTGCCACATCCAATTGCTGAACTACCAAAACACAGCAGGTGAGGTGGGTGCTGGAGCACCTTGGTTTCAAGAGGGAGTGTTTATGCTGTCAGCAGCTGATCACACCATACAGCAAAGTAACTGTTGAGGTTTTGTTGCTCTTAGCTTCAGATAATATTTACATAAATTAACAAGGAATGTCTTCAGATACTTAGTAAAGCTGAGGAGGAAAGAAAGGCCTCTAACTCTGTGTGGATGTAGGATTGGAACATAGGCATCCTACAGGCATATTGTTTTGGTGCTGAAATGGACATGGCTCCAAAAGGGTCTTCCAAAATCGAATTTGTTTCTAACCCAGTTATCCTGAGGTTTCTTGGACTGATTTCATGACAACAGTTAACCAAAATCTAGCTCCTTTAAATCACTCATTACATTATTTGAAATAATGGGTGTAGGTGGTTCTCCTGTTAGGAGACATGTGTGAATCCAACCGGGAACAGCACCCTTGTAACACAGCCATTAGCTGTGGCACACCTATTGCACAGCCAAAATGTAATCCCCCGTGACAAACAAAGTGATATATGCATAAATGGTAAATCTGTTTTGTGTTTGTCACACCAGTCCTTAGGAAAATATCACTTCTGACTTCACCATAGATAAACAGTTTTAATCCATCCCAGTCACAGATCCCCCGAAGGAGATACTAAGGTTTTCTTTGCATATTATGAAGAAAAGTAAGTCAAGAAAATTAAATTATATATTATTTTCTGATCGTGATAAGCATATTTCCAGAAAAAGTAGAAGAGCTGGGCTATGATACAAAATGAGTAGGAAGAAATGCAAGTGAGATTTACCAAATACCTACGTAAATTAGAATTAATGCACTGAACAGATTCAGTTTAACAAGAGTGGGCTGATTTGGGAAACTGATTATGATTTGAATATTAATTTTTAAGGACAGAGAAATAATCTAAAAGCGTCCAGAGACTGTGTGTTTGTACACATCATAACGTTTTAACTCATGACTAAGTTATTACAGGAAGACATTTCCATATATTGCCTGCATTTAGGTGTCTGTCTAGATGAATGGCTATTTTTTTTTTTTTATATGAAAGACAACCTATTTGAAATACATTTGCAATTACTATGGGTTTAAGGGAAGCTTCCTATATCTAGATGCATGCCATTTCATATTTTTAGACTGAAGGACCTTCTTCAAGAGGCTAATAGTCAACGGTAAGATCTTCATTAACTTATCAGCGTAATACCTGTTTTTAAGTAAGGCCCATTGAAAGCATTCCACAATCAATTTCAAGAATAGTTTGTCAACCCTGAATGATAAGAATGGGAAATTGTATGAAAAGAAGCCTGAAAATCTTTACTCATAATACAGGAAGTCCTTCAATATTAATCGATGAGATGGCTACACTTGAGTCATCTTAATGGCATCACATCCTGATGTCTTCCATTAAAACCATTACAAAATTTAGGAGCTGACAGTTTGAAAATCTTAGTGGGGGGAAGAAATGCAGTTGAGACAGATGAAACACTGACAGAGTTCAAGACAGAGTCATGAGAAAAATAAAAGCTCTCTGCCTTGTGAGGGTTGTAAAACATTTTTGCTCCTCCAAGAAGCATGTACAAATTATCTGAGGATGTATACAAAGAATGATTCATATTGAGCTTAGTGAACAGCAATATGGTTGTGGAAGAGGCAGGAGCTAAGAGCCATTTGTATAGGAAACACAGAGCTCAGAGCAGGATAAAGGTATTCCAAGGTCGCAAGCAAGGTGAGGACTGTGTGGGACAGGCACTCCAGACTGAAAGCACCTGGTTCTACATTTCCGTAAGAAATCCTGGGTTCTATAAAATCAGTGACAAAGCCTCCTTGGACCACCAAGTCGTCCTGGTCTGTTTCATTTGCTTGCTTTACTGGGCATCCATTTGTGTACTGGACAATGCTCACGTGGTTCTTTCTAAATGTTTTCTCCTTTTGCCTCTTCACTGAAGGATTAGATATCAATATATTCATGTTTTCCTGTGTCAAAGTGTGTGTGTGGGGGGGGTGGGTGAGGAGTTTAAATAATACACTTAGTTCATAAGCCACTTCCACAGATTTTCCGGGTGGATGTTGGCATACAACTGTCTTAGAGAAGCCACCCAACTCCAGATGGAGAGCTTGGAGTGACAATAATCTGTGTATTGTCATTATTAGTCTAGATGTCTAAAATATAATAGTTATATTATATTTCAAATGCTATTAACTTTTATTTAGTCTAAATGTCTAAAATACAACGTTGATATTATATTTTTAATGTTATTAATATTTATTCTAGAGAAAAATTCAAGTAGATATGTTTCAGTTGCAATATTTGTCTCTTTATATACAGAACAAGTGTATTTCACAGTTTGTTTCCAACTTTTCTGCTCAATTATTCTGTAAAAATATTAATACACTTTGAAATATATGACTAAGGAAACTATACTTACATGTCAATATCATAAAATGATACCAATGAAATGACAGATCAGAAGAAAGGGTTAAAAACACCTGTATATATGTAATTCTATAGAGCATTTCCTAAAATTTTGAAAATGGTGATTAGGCCACCTTTGGTAGACTGCTGTTAACCCTCCAGTGACCATCCTAGTTTTTAAAATGTTTGTCCACTAAGTGAATGGAAAGCACACACTGTTGACCAGACTGAACATGGGAGTTCAGCTTTGGAGTAGACCAAATAAGGTGGAGAAAGCCACAACCTCAGTATGTGGCTGTGCCATCAGCTGCCCCTCCGGCTGCTGGAAAGAACTGTCGTTTTGTTGTAGGTGTCTGGTATTTTTTTTTCCTTTAGCGACTCCCTTTAGAAACAACAGCAACAAAATGTTGCCAGTTGTTAGTTGTCGGATAGCATCGGGGCGGAGAACATCTCTGTCCTGAACCTTGGCCTTCTCATGGGATTTGGTGGGATCCCTCTCGGAAGGTGTCTCCACCTCTCCACGCACACCCCTCGCCGCTCCCCGCACACATGTCTTTTTTGTCATACAGCACCAGCCTATTGGATTGCTACCACAGGATGGGTTCAGGCGCTTCGCCCACACCCGACACCCCCGCCCCTTTCTCTTTTCTTTTTCTTTTCTTGCCTTTTTCCTTCCTTTCCTAGGCTCCGCTTGCCGTAGCATACACCCTCCCGAGGGGTTTGCCTGGATCATTTATTTATCTTGTGCGCATTAAGGAACCACCATTAGGCTTTGGTGGGAGGCGCCTTACTTTGTGCGCGCTAGCCTGCCTCCGCGGCGCTGCCAGAGGAATACACAATTGAACCGAAGCTGCAAGCTTGGCAGGAGCTGCCTCTGCGTGCCCATTTATTTGCCGGATCCGTATTTTCTTCTTTTTTTTTTTTTTCTCTGTTTTTCTTTTTTTTTTTTTTTTCCCGACTGGGTCATTGCCGCTCCCCTCCAGTTTTTTTTTCTTTTTTCTTTTTTCTTTTCCCGCTGCGTGTGTGGATTATTATTTTTACTAATTTTTTTTTTCCGGAATCCTTGCCGGAGTTTTGATGCCGGGCTGGACTTAGCGCGGGCGCGGAGGAGCTCCGCGGAGCCGTGCCTCCTTGCCCCGAGCCCCGCCCGCGGATCGGCCTCCCTGGCCCGGCGCCGGCCGCGGGTTGGCCGCGGGGCCGCGGAGTGGCGGGTGCGCCGCGCCGCCGCCTCCCCGCGGAGCCGCCGAGGGATGCTGCTGCACCGCGGCCGGGCATAGGCAGGAGCCGAGCGGGCGGGGGAGGGAGCGCAGGGAAAGAAGGAAAGAAAGACGGAAAGAAAGGCTCTCCCCCAGCCCCCGAGGGGAGAGGAAAAAAAAGAGGAAAGGCGAGAAGGTGCGTGAATGTGAAGGAATGTACCTGCTCGCCGCCCGAGCCGCACGATTGGGATAAAAAAGAAATAAACCGAGGAGGCTGATCCTTGCGACTTATTACCCGGAAAAAAAAAAAAAAGAGAAAAGAAAAACCTTAGAGCGGAGGGACAAGAAGAAGAGCGACGAGGCTGCGGCGAGCAGCGCTAGAGGAGGGCGCCGGCGGATGGCGCGGCTGTCCCGCTGACTCCGCGGCCGCGGGAGGCTGCGCGGGGCGGCGCGGCGCGGGGCATGCCGTGCCGGCGGCGTGACTGAGCGGGGCGCTCCCGCCGCCCGCTCCGCTCCGCACCGCGCTCCCCTCCGCCGCATGCCGCCGCCAGCCGCGGCGTGCTGATGCCCCGGGGCCGCGGCGGCGCTGTGGACGGCCCCTAGGATGAGCGAGGGGGCTGCCGGCGCCGCGGCGCCCGGGGCGGCGGAGGCGGCGGCTGCGGCGGGGGGCCCGGGCGGGGATGGGGCCGGGGGCCCGCCGCGGGAGCTGCGCTGCAGCGACTGCATCGTCTGGAACCGGCAGCAGACGTGGTTGTGCGTGGTACCGCTCTTCATCGGCTTCATCGGTCTGGGGCTCAGCCTCATGCTGCTCAAGTGGATCGTGGTGGGCTCCGTCAAGGAGTACGTCCCCACCGAGCTGATGGACGCCAAGGGCGTGGGGCAGGACCCCTTTTTCCTCTCCAAGCCCACCGCTCCCCCCCGCGGCCCCCCGCCCACCGCCGCGCCGACGCCGCGGC